>OX392499.1:15414320-15479320 GCA_947623375.1 Apotomis capreana | reverse complement strand
AATTGTGATGGACAAAATAGGAACCGGAATCTACTATATATAAACGTTAAAACAGTAATAATGTTGATAATACCGCTGTAACAAAGACAAAAACACCATTCCCTAAATGCGGGCTGTGATTTTAATTAACTTTTAAATAAACGTAATTTTAGTGTAAATTTGCATTAGTTATTGACTTTCAAACGTAATATGCTTAAATATCCTAAATACCAACCTCTGAACTTACTATATTGGACATAACATACAAAATAAAATAACCTTAACAGTATACTGGTACATAACGGAATGATTCAGACGTCCCAAGAAGAGTTTGCCTTGAATTTTACACAAACAATCAATAAAATACAGTTCATCATCATTTTGAATCCGAGGCGTCCTGTTTAATACATGACTCTCTATAGACTTCCATAACAAACGGTTCGTTTTGGTACGGTTCGGTATGGTTTCATTTCGGTCGCCTGTACATTCTACGAGTATATATATTATGGAGAACATTTAATTTTAGTGAACAAAACAAAAACAGTCCAACTGTTCAGTTTTCTAAGGAAATGAGGTTGAAGGAAATGAAATATTATCAGTTATCACACCTACCTCATAAACTCGACCTCTTGGTAGCCGCAGGAAAACCGCGCTGGAAATTGAATCCAGAATCTAGCTTGATAAAACAGATTTCTTCTAATCATCATAATCATTTTGCAGCGAGCTAATAACATCGTCGTGTTTACACTGCTCTGCTCTGATAATAAAAATAAGGTTTAAGTGGGATAATAATATACCGGTGCTGTGTTATACAGATACGTTATTAAACGTTAAACAGACAAACAAACATGAAAATAGATATACAGACTTCAATTCATTTATACAGGAGAAAGCAGTTCTTTTTTGAAGACCTTTTATGGTCCAAAATTCAAACTGCTTTATGAACAAGAATGCTTATTGTGACGCCACAGACAGACTCGCAATACACAGACACGCATACAATACACACTAGCAGATTCATCAGATGTATCCTCGTTCACCGTTCTCGTCTCGTTCATGACAGGGCGTTCGTCATACCTTGGAGCTTAAATATTCGCGTACGGTGCGGTTCCAAAGGAATATTCTTCCGGCCACGTTTGGGCTGTGGAATGACCCTGCTGTCTTAAATACTTACCTGATTTGTTTTATTTTCATATTTCATAATATGACTCTGAGCTGAAAAAAATAACATTGTTAACGAGAAAAAAACTACTTTTTAAGTAGCTGAGTTACCTTAAAGTATGACAAAAGTTACATTTAACTCAGAGTTATTTTAGTCAAGCTTTTACTGTTAATTTTTCGCGGTATAGACAGATGTTTGTGGACACATACTTGTGGTTGAATAGAGTTAAATTATATTTCATTAATTAAATTAAGCTTAAGTATTATTTCCGTGATACATCTTAATCGGTTCAGCGTAAAATGGGAACAGATAGACAAACATGGAGTTTTATTTCGAATCTATAATATTAGGGATTATCATTTTAAAACACCTGGCCAAAAAAAACAACTACTTATACTATCCGCTGTTAAAGTCTTCCAGTATGAACTATTAAATTCATTAATGTGGCTGTTTTCTGTAAGACTTTTAGCGCTTAAAAACGATAACATCTTCTCTCATCTCCCGAAAAAAAAACCCGATGCTCTCCACACAGCTGTACCGATTTTCTTGATTCAAAACTCGATGCTCTCGATAAAAACACAATTCGCTGTTTAATGACAATATCAGAGCATCTATTCAGGAGCTACACACATACAGACAGACTCAGTGATACATATATACTTACATACAAAAATTTAATTAGGTAATTATCTTCCTCCAACAACTGAACTGACAGACACACAGATACGCAGATAAACAGATACACACATTACACATACACATATTAAACTTATAACACCCCACTGTTTTCGTCGGGAGTTCAAAAAGGCAGTTGAACAGGAGACTGAGACCAAGACTGTGCCAAGATGAGCTCACTGCGCGCCGCAAGCCGCGCTAGTAGCCTGTGCATCAGTGTACACTTGGGTGCTCGGCTCCGCGTTCACTTATATGGCCACGTAATATGAATAATCGCCTTGCATTTTCTACGAACAATTAATAAAATTCAGTTCATCATCATTTTGACCCCAAGACGCCTTGCATTTTCTACAAACTAATCAAATTCAGTTCATCATCATTTCGACCCCAAGAAGTTCACTGTTTTATATAGGTAAGTAGGTATACTCCCACTTGTACAACAAACGGTTATGTTTGGTTTTTGGGTTCGGTTCGGTATACTTTCTTCGACAAAAAAAATATGGTTGAAATGGAAAACTTACTAGGCCCTTAGGCAAACATATAAGTCATTGATACCTTATAAATAAATGATAATTAAAATATCTACGTACCTAGATTATGGTTATTATTATCATTTTAACGGCATTTTCTCGATGAAAATTAAATTTTGCTACTTTTTGAAGACTTGACATTTTTTTTAGTGACAGGTGACTTTTGTTCTGTATAATTTATTTATAATTTGTAGCTCATAGACAATTCTTTTAAATATTTTTAATGCTAAGGCTAGACTGACGTTTAAAAAAAATCTACTCTCCACCAGAGGTCGGTAGTTAAAATATCTCGTTCTTAGCACTAGCGAACTCTAGTGGGCAGTAAAGAATTGCAATTTTGCTAAATCAAAAGTGTAAAATGACTATAACTATACTTATAAACGCATATATTATACGATTATAAGTACATAATTAGAAACAGTACCTAGGTACCATAATACTTTGGTGTTCCGTGCAATACAACTTAAATACTAAGCATATGCAAGTTGTACTGAAATAAGAGATCTGCACATTATACAAGTTTTCAGTAATATAATAGTGTATACTAGTTACTACAACATTAATCACGGGCCGTTCATAGGCCAACCTCCATAACAGAGTGCTCATTCGTAAATAAACAAAATATATATACAAACACAAAACACGTTTTTTCAAGAAAACACCATGCTTAAACCGATTGCTGTTTTAGTGAAAAAACATCATGTTGTTAAGACATATAAATAGAGATATGTTTCATTTCTGTTGGTTATCGGGAACATTGCCCCCCACTTAAATAAAAGTGTAAATCAATATTGGCGTCACCGTCTATGCATAAGTAGTCGTTTTGTATGCCTTAGATAGTACCAATTTTGGCCACATTCCTCTTAACAAAACACGATTTTCCAGTAAAACCCCATATTTCCGGAGATTGTTCCCATACTGAAAAACAATTACAGTTGAAATCTACATGTTGAGAAATGTCCCCTCTCTGTTGGTGGGTGGGAACGTTTTGTCCATCCTTTTTTGCCGATGGTTTTTGTATTCAAAATAAATTAAATTAAGTAATGAGCACCGCCAATACCAAGCCCACTCACCCACGCTATACCAAGGTAACTGCAGATGCGTTGCCAGCCCAGAGCCCTGGCTGTTTTACCCTCCGAACCGGAACACATCAGTGTGAACACCTTTATTTGTCGGTGGATTATGGATAAGACCGTGGTAGCTTTCTACAAACAGATGTAGTTATATTTCCGACTGGCCCTAAATACAAATTTGGACGATTTTCAATGTATATTTTTCACGTGGAACGTCTTTGCACATGGTAAAATATTTCCGATTGTATATTGTACAAACGGAAATATTTCTATTTGCACGTATTTACAATGGTATTACTTCTGTGTAAAGAACATTTACACACACGAACAATTTTACTCTGTTGACAATTTAGTTTGATATTTTTTTAATGATTATTTATAAAAATAAATAATCAGGTATATCTACATTAAAAAAATAGGATCGAGTAAAAGATTGTATAAAAATAATTTAGTAGTGTTAATCCATTTGAGCTTTTCGCCTGTGTAGATATATTTATTTATTTTTTTGCTGCTGACTGTACCTCAAGTAACAAAACCACTTTTTTTATTATTTGTCATTTATTACCAGACACGTTATTAAGTTAAGTACCTACGTGATCCCTTTCACGTAAAATAAGTAGTAATGTAATAAAACCAATCTTATACTTTATGATTAACTAAAAAAAAAATCATGGGACACAACATAACCTGACATCAACATAACAATTAAAACTTATTTTATAAGTGGAACATGTAACGTAAAGATACCTTAGTACTTAAGAGACGCTAATTTTTTTAGACAAGATGCTAAAGGCATGAGGTTTTCCTCAAAGCTTCTTACAATACTGGTAATTTTGCTGTCCATGATATGGTATTTTTTTAGACGACGCCGAAAAATGTTGGTCTCTGTGTAAAGTTGACATAAAGAGAAATCTACTTGCTCCGCTTCGACTTTCATAGCTTGAATAAAATGAAGCAAATGTTTGCCGCAAGTTATTTTCTTTTTAAGCCCGCTGTGGTAGCCTTCGGCCACGTTGTTGGTGCGATGCCTCTGTCCATGACATGATAATATGTCAATATACTTCAAATTGATCCACTGCGAATTCATATAATCATTGAACTGACGAATGTGGGCAAGACTTGGGGCAGCAGTTTGAATTGTAAGCCATGCCTCTGGTATATGGCGGGGCTGTAAATGTGCTAAAGTTACACATTGTGCGACATATGTACAACCTTCACGGTTGCTGGCGATTTCTAACTCCCTCGCTTTTTTCCACACGTTCTTGCTGTAGTGAAAAAAACATCCACTTATTTGAGCCGAAGGGAAATTTTCCTGCAGAGCATTTATAGCAGCAACTTCGAAGTCAACTTTTAGGTTCTTGGGGTTGAATTCTGGTATGTTTGCTTTTATTTCTTGAAAAAAATTAGCATATGTTTGCTGCTGTTTATTAGGCAGCAAACCAAATATTATAGGCACGACTTTAGTCACTTCCTGAGTGCTGCCCACGTCACCTAGGATTGTATATAGCTGTGTATATGGGTGTGGCGTCACTTTAAAAGTGCCGTCGAGAAAATACGTATCTACTTTCTGGATATATTTTTTGCTTTCTGGCGTGACGAAAATTGTCATCCCATTTTTGTTCACAAGTAGAAAATCTTTAGACAGATTTTCAGGTATTTCTACCTCTTCGCATGAGTTAAACTGTAACTTTTCGACGCCTTCCTTACGGCTTCTATATAATGCGTCACGTACTGTGTGATAAGATGGCAACTTATCAGCGAATTCTTCTTGCCTGAAACAGGCCATCTCACTATGATATAGCGAAGGCATTGGGCTAAAGTCCACCTGGACCTTTTTCTTTAGTTGGGCAAGTATCTTTTCTATTTCCGTACTTTGGAAATCTGGTATACACATATCATGTGCTATCTCTCGGATAACGCTTGTTTTTACCGAATTTATCTTGATACTGCCACTACATGACCGTATATGACACCTCCACACCAAAAAACCATCAACATTTTCTCTGTTTAAATGGTACCGTTGTCCATGTCGCACAAGAATTTTGCCTCCATGAGTACTATTGATAAAACTAAAAGGATCTTTATTTACAATATCTTCATTCGTTGCAAACGACATCATTTACAACAACTGACTTTATTGCAGTTTTTTCATCTAAAACAAAACCTGTGCATAAAGTGATTGACAGTGTCAAATATTACTATGACATAATAAATACTTGAACATGAAGTATGAAAGTAATTATTAAGATATTACGTTGGAACTCTTTAGCAGTATTTTCTTTTGAGCAGTAGAGCCCCAAGTATTCTGTACTAGCTGTGCCCCGCGGTGTTACCCGCTCATCCCACGGGAACACTAAATTTATTCGGGATGAAAAGTATCCTATGTCCTTTCCCGGGTCTCAAACTATCTCCATACCAAATTTCATCTCATTCGGTTCAGCGGTTTACGCGTGAAGAGGTAACAGACAGACAGACAGACAGACAGACCGACAGACAGACAGACAGACAGACAGACAGACAGACAGACAGACAGACCGACAGACAGACAGACAGACAGACACACTTTCGCATTTATAATATTAGTATGGATGAGTATGTGTCATGAGATCGAGGACTACAACGATGAAAATGTCTCTTTAAAGGTTCAATGCAATAAGAAAAACTGAGATTAAAAATAAAGAGTTTATGACTAAATGCGGCTAGAAAAAGTGAGATTAAAAAAAAAGAGTTTATGACTAAATGCGACTAGAAAAAGTAAGATTATGAAATGGGAGACTAAGGAAAAAATCGATTATACATATAGCACACGTGACAAAACACGATCGTGGCAAAATGCGATTAGGGGGAAAATCCTACCGATAAAAAATACGTTCGAGGCACCCATCTACCAAATCTGATTTTCTAGAATATTGAAAAACACAAAATACTGAACGTACTAAAATTTTATTGCGGTTTAAATTAAACACACTAGCTACATGGTCAACTGCACCAAAAATATAGACGAAAAATTAATTGAGTAGCCACGTTAAAAATTCAATTTTTGGTACCTACAGTCCATGCACGTACATACAAAAGGAATATAAAAATTGATAAAATCAATAACCGATAACAATATTTCAGAGCCCAGCGACTTCATCCAAGTATCAGATGAAGTGAATTTTCGTTCGACAAGGATATACTGTAGTTCATAACTTGTTCGAAGAGCAGGAGAAATGAGTGTCATTACTCAGAGCGCGCCTTGAGCACATTCTTTACTTGTGTTACTTGATTCTAGTTTACATTCTGCGGGGTCAACCTCTTATTGATGGTATTTGTTTAGTCGACTGCGAAAGACTACAGCGTTGTCAAATTAGGGTAACGGCTGATTTATTCATTTTCATCAGAGCTTAACTACAGTCAATCTTGTTTTTCGGAACTTTGCGTTTATAAATATAATAACATAGAACCTTGAATCGACATATACCTATATGTAGGTCTTATTCTTAGTAGTATGAAAAGCTGAATTGATCATTTGTTTAATGTGCCACATCTAGTTAAGCCTAAACGTCTAAAATTCTCTTACACTTTCTTTACTTTCATTCAGATAACGTTTAAGAACGTTAACGATTTAATAGAAAATATGACCCTAAACCAAACTAGATTTCAAAAGTCAAGTTACTACTCCTACACGTAAAGTTAAGGTACCTAAGATGAGTCCTAAACCTACTAAAAAGACCTAAACGCCACCACTACAGAGAAGTGGAAATATCCAATTCCCCGAGTCTCTAATAGGTTAGGACATGTGCATTGTGGTGGTTCCATGAAATATTTCCAAATCGAATCACGGACAAAGTAAGCGATACGATTCTGCCGAGAACTCTATGAATAAAATTATCATTTTGCAGAATTGATTCCGGAGCTCAGTAAATTACATGGCCTGTTTATGCGTAACTAGTACATTTTACACATTGTTATGGCCGCGACTATTACGCACTGTGGACTGAAATGAAGGACGTTTCCAAGGAAACAGGTTTAAGTTGTTTATCTATACATATAAACGGAAAAGTCCTGAGTGACTGACTGACTGACTCACTCATCAACGTAGAGCCGAAACTACTGAACCTAGGAACTTCAAATTTTTAAAACAGATCAAGTATACAATGGAGGCAAGGAATAAGAAGGGATATTTCAAAATTCATCCCCTAAGGGGGTCAAATTGGGGTTGAAAGTTTGTATGGAAATCGTGTAATTTTTGAGTAAGAGATACAAAACCTTTGTGTCATTATTTATAAAAAAATAAAAATGTGGTATTACCACATAAAAAAAAAAAAAAAAATATGAATCGATAAAAAGATTCTATACAAATAAAGAGATACAAAAGTTCGTGTACAGATTCTTCATCTAAAAACAAGAAAACTAATTTCAGGATTTTGGAAAAGTCATCCTTTCAAGGGGTTAAATGGGAGGTGAAAGTTTGTATGAAGAACCTGGGCAACTTTGAGTAACAAAGATAATAATTCATGTATAGGTTCTTCATTATGAAATAAGTAAACAACTTTCAGCATTTTTGGAAATTCATCCCCAAAAGGGGTGAAATGGAAAATGGAAGTTTGTCTGAGAAACGTAGTCTTTTTGATTAAGAAGTGCATCATCTTACGTGTAGAACCAAAACCTGAGATTGTAGATGAAAAACTGAGAATATGAAACGATTTTAGAAGTTCAACCCCTAATGGGGTAAAGTGGCAGCCGAAAGTTTGTATGAAGAGCTTGGGTTTCTTTGAGTAAGAGTAGTAATATTTCGTGTATAGGTTTTTCTATACAAAGTAAGAACACAACATTCAGCATTTTTGAAAATTCACCCCCGAAATGGATTAAATGGAAAGTAAATCTTTATATGAGAACGTGGCCTTTTTGAGTAAGGGGTGCAAGGGGGGGGGGCTCTTCGTCTAAAACTAAGAATATTGATTTCAGCGGTTTTGAAAATTCAACCCCTAATGGGGTAAAGTGAAAGGTGAAAGTTTGTATGACGAGTTTGGGATTCCTTGAGTAACAATGGTAATATTTCATGTATAGATTTTTAAAGTAAGGAAACAATTTTCACCATTATTGGAAGTTGACCCCAAAAAGGGATTAAATGGAAAGTGAAACTTTGTATAAGAAGCGTGGGCTTTTTGAGTAAGGGGCGCAACGGGGGACACTTCGTCAAAAACTGAGAATATTAATTTCAGCGTTTTTGAAGATTCAACCCCTAATGGGGTAAAGTGGAAGGTGAAAGTTTGTATTAAGTCTTTGGGGTTCCATGAGTAAGAATGGTAATATTTTGTTTACATGTTCTTCTATACACAATAACAAAACCACATTCAGCATTTTTGGAAATTCATTCCCCAAAGTGTTAAATGGAAAGATGAATTTTGTATGATAAACGTGGCCGTTTATAAGTAAAAGGTGCATTATTTTTCGTGTAGACTCTTCATCTAAGACTATGAAACCAGCATTCAACCCCTAATTGGGTAAAGTCGAAAGTGACAGTTTGTATGACGAGTTTGGGATTCCTTGAGTAAGAATTTTAATATACCGTGTATAGGTTTTTCAATACAAAGTCAGAAAACAACTTCACCATTTTTGGAAATTGGCCATTGGAAGGGATTAAATGGAAGGTGAAACTTTATATAAGAAACGTGGCCTTTTTTGAGTAAGGGGTGCAGCGCCGACACTTCATCAAAAACTGAGAATATTGATTACAGCGTTTTTGAAAACTCAACCTCTAATGGGATAAAGTGGGAGGTAAAAGTTTGTTTGAACAGCTTGGGATTCTTTGAGCATGAATGGTAATATTTCGTATATACTTAGGTTATTCTATACAAAGTAAGAAAAGAAAACACTTTTTTTTATATTCATCCCCTAAGCAGGTTAAATTGAAGGTGAGGAGAACATTAGCATTAATTCATGAATAAGAGGTATACTATACAGGTATTTTTATAGAACATTCATTTAAAACTGAGAAAATAAACTAAAGCCTCTTTAGAAATTAATTTCCAAAATAGGTTTAATGGGAGGCAAAAGTTAAGACAAGAAAAATGGGATTATTTGCATATTCCGTGTAGAGCCGCAAAAATACTACTTTCAACATTTTTGTCTAAGGGGGCAAGTTGAAAGTTTATGTGAGGAATATTTTCGTGTATAAACTGCACTTATTTTAGGAAATTAATCTCCTAGAAAGGTTGAATGCAAGGTAATTAGATGGTAAAACATTGAATGGAAAACGTGGGATCCTCTGACAAAAATTCGTGTATTGGGCCTGCATTAATATGTAAAAAAAGCATTTTTATTAAATGAGAATACTGATTTAAACGGTTTCCGAAATTCCTATCCTTAATTAAACGGAAACCCAAGGTTTGTATGGGAAATGTGTAAAAGCGCAATATATTTTTTGAGTAAGACTTGAGTAACAGCGCAAATTAATACTAAGAGAATAGGAGTGTTGCAACCACAACGCACCTAGATTAGTTCCAAACTATTAGAGTCTCCGTTAGGTACTATACAAATTGTCAATAAAGTAGGACGATTCAAAGTTTTCTTTAGGTACGACGAAGACAGAAAAATTAACAACATTAATTTAATAACCGATGCATTATTTTTCTATGCTTTTATTGATGGCCCTTAGAGAGCTGTACTAAACTTCTGCAACATCACTTTCGTTCGGTTCACCGGAAAGTAAATTGTCCCATGTGTTATGCTACGGCGTGATTTAAATAGAAATACAGAAATCGACCATAATTATTAGTTGTATTCTTTTAACAAACAAGAAGACGGTAGAAAGTTACACATACACGTTTCCAGACCTGTGCGAGCGAAGTTGTTTTATTGTACTACCTATGTTTCTACAAGAATCACTTAAAATTAATGCCGTTTAAATATTTTTCACCGTTGGTTAAAATTCTCCCACATTTTAAAGTTTGAGAATCTGTAAATGCATGCATGCATGATGACGTAGGCTTGTGTCAGTCACGTGGTTCGCGAGTCTCGGAATGGAATACCAGGCGGAGTATATTATTACACCATGCGCACACCTATCGAATCTGTAACGTCATCGCCCCGCCACGACAGACGCTAACGGCGCGTGGACACCACCACCGACTGCGCTTGCGTCAAGTAGACGGCGTGCTTGTAACTAGCCACCGGCGGGGGAACCGCGCGTGAATTACCCTTAGGGCCACCAGACTTCGTTCGTTTTCCATACAGAATGAGGCAGAAAGAGTCTCTGTCTCTGTCTGTCATATGCCGATGTCTCGCTTGCTGACGTCATTCCTTATTCTTAAGGTGGTTTTCCACTGGCGAGGAGAGGCGGGGCGTGGCGGGGCGAGAATTGAAATCGCGCTGGCCCTTTTCCACTAAAAAATGTCATTAATAGCTATCGCGAGCCCTCGCGTGCCTACCCGAGCTCGCGGTTGACATCATCGCACGACCGCCGCACCGTAGATTGTAGGCTTGGACGTAGATGTAGTGCTGTTAAGTTCGCAGTGAAATACACACGTGATTGCTGTATCATGTCTAGTGAATTAGTATTATTAAATATGTTAATGGAAGAAGAATCGGATGAAGATAATGCAACAAGAAATAATCTCAGTGCTTTCAAGAAAATGAACTCACCGTTTGTTTGTTTATAATAGTACATTACGTAACAAGGGTGGTAAACGAGGAATTACAAACGAGTGTCTATTAGAAGCCCGAAGCCGAAGGAGAGGGCTCTTTAATGACACGAGTTTGGAATTCCTCTACCATCTGAGTCACGTACGACGTTTTTCATCACACTTTGGAGGAAATAAAACAAAAGTAATAAATAGTAGTCAATACCAAAATTACTTACCGCCCTAGGGCGTAATATACGATTTACCGCCCGGGTTTCTAGCATGTAACCCCTTAAAGTGTGATACAAATAAGTAATAAGTAAGTTAAGTAATAAATAAATAGTAAGTAGACTTACCGCCCTAGGGCGTAATATACGATTTACCGCCTGGGTTTCTAGCATGTAATCCCTTAAAGTGTGAAAGAAATTACTTACCGGCCTAGGGCGTAATTTACGACTTACCGCCCGCTTTTCTAGCATGTAAACCTTGGTTTACAAGAAAGTGTGATGAAAATTATATTCTACCACATTTTTTCCGTGAATAACATACTATACACCTGCCAAATTACAGCTTAGTATTAGTACTAAGCGTGTGTGTGAAATAGTACGGATGGATGAAAGGACCCTAAACAAGGAAATCAAGACATAAACGGCAGTGGTAACGAACAACAAAACTCCTATCGAACGCGTGAAGCGGTTTTTCTGTTAATTAATTTATAATCTGACGAAAGCAAGACGGTTCATTTTTACACCAACAAATATTTCAATTCATGTCACGCACATCCCCGCCAATTCCTACTATTTCCACCGACCGAAGATGCGCTGGGAGGGGATTGCAAAAATGCAATACAAATTAAAATTCCCGCCCCGTCTAGTCTCTCGTCGCCTCGCCTCTCCTCTTCCCGCTTCGCCGGTGGAAAATCAGATTTAATCTCTACCCTATATTAAAAGCAATAAGGTTCATTTTTACACACACATAATTATATTTCAATTCAAGCCCGCATATCCGCGTCTCTCCTTACTATTTCCACCGAAGATGCGCTAGGCGGGGATTGAAAATTTGCCGTACTAATTTCAATTCTCGCCCCTCCACGCCCCGCCTCGCCTCGCAGGTGGAAAACCACCTTTATAACATCCTGTGGCGGTGTTCATTCTTATAACATCTACCGAAATATGTAAGCGGACTCCACGCCGTAAGCGCGATGACATCCCGCCGTCATCGCCGTGCTTACACTTCGCCGACTAGCTTCCATTACGTGCTTGCGTATGGTTGACAACGATCTAATGCGGTTACAGTGTCGAGTGCTTAGGTTTGCGATAATCTTAAAATACTCCACGCGCTTGTCTTACTCCACGATGTCGCTCGAGCGATACATGGGAAATAGTAGCCCTTTGCCCTATTATGGACAGTCCCAGATATATGCCCGCAATAGTAACCGACGACGACAATAAACTGGTCACAAATAGTATAGCAATCAAACCAAGCGTGAAAATTAAGCATGCATTCATGTATAATTTTATCGATACTAATTGCTAGCTTACTCATGTTAAATTAATGCTATGTTATGGAAGGAATTAATTTGTTGTAATTAATAACGAGCAGCACAAGAATTTAATGACTGTAGAGTACCAAAATACCATATCACCGTACATTTTCTAAAAGTATTCTTTTATGTATTCAAGGTAGATATATTTTGATCATATATTGATCACAATATTTCATACTTGAAAGTAATCGCAATTTCGTTCACGGAGAAGAAAAATATATAATCTAGACACGCGGCAGCGTGTCCAGCCAAGTTCACCGCAGGAACTGGCGAGCAGCAGCCGTGTGTTATATTACACGAACCGTTTGGAGCCACTTTTGACCCCTCAATAACTCCAAATCTATTCAACAGAAAAAAATGAAATTTGGCTTATGTATTTAGGTCCCTGAGAACAACTAGAACCACAAATTTCATAAATGTAGATGAAATAGTTATTGAGATATTGACGTCCAAAAAACGGCATTTTTATCACTGACTGACTGACTCACTAGTAATCAAAAACCTAACCCACTTCCAGGTGACCTAGAAAGATGAAATTTGGCATTCAGCTTGGTAATTGTGTGTGTACACATATAAAAATCAAAAACAGTGATATTTTTTAGTTTTATTATTATTATTATTTATGCTTGTTGCCTCAGAACTCCGTCATTTATTAACCGATTTGGAAAATTCTTTCTTTGTTTGTAAGATGGCACTCTCTCTCTCACACACACACCACACACACACACACACACACACACACACACACACACACACACACACACACACACACACACACACACACACACACAGAGAAGGTTAATAAATTGCCGTGGCGCGGGGACGGATAGCGAAGCGCGGGAGCGCGGCGTGGCGAGGAGCGGTCCGGCCCCTCCCTCTACCCCGCGTCACTCTAGTCAAGACAGGTGGGGCGTCAATTCAAATTTCTGTACAAAAAGTAATGATATCCCATCAAAAACATAAATGTTAAATTAGAGCCAAGTTCTCGCATGCAACGTTGTCGACTTCGCCGACAAAAGAATTGAGATCTATATGGGCGCCAAGTTCTTTGCCCTAATTTTTTTAGATACAAGGACATGTGACATACTCAATGCATTTATTTTACTTGGGGTGTAATTCAATATCAAGATTTGACTTGGCTAGTTTTCACAAACTGACTTAATTTTATCAAAGTAACATAGTATTATTATCAAGCTAACAGTATAAGTAACAGGACGTACACTAACTATACCTTTACGAAAATAGGTTAATGATTAGACAAATGTAATATACATTTATATGTAAAAACTAGCCAAGTCCAGTCTTGATATTGAATTACACCCCAAGTAAAATAAATGCATTGAGTATGTCACATGTCCTTGTATCTAAAAAAATTAGGGCAAAGAACTTGGCGCCCATATAGATCTCAATTCTTTTGTCGGCGAAGTCGACAACGTTGCATGCGAGAACTTGGCTCTAATTTAACATTTATGTTTTTGATGGGATTATTATAACAGTAACCCTTTTTTGAAATCACCCGTAGTTGAGTAAAAGCTAACTTATAACCATCCTTCTGACTGCATAAAAAAATGAGTCGTAATAACGTATCATTGTAGCATCACCACACCCCAAAACCACTAATGTAATTTAGGCACACGCAAAAAAATACAGTTACTTTCGACTTTTTCGAATATGTAAACAGATAACCTTTTGTAGTGTTTTATTGTGTGCCAAGACATTTGAGCATGCTGAGCTAAAAAGGTAGGTACGTAAAAATCTAGAGTGAAGAACTTTTAATCCGTTTCTAACGAGATTGCTCTGCGTATCTCGTTAGAAGAGCGATATTGCACACGACCCTGCTTTAGGTTTGCAATATAATCTAAGAAAGTGGAAGTCGTCAGGGTTATGAGTTGCTGTGGCATGTAATATGATGTTATGAGACTTACAAGAGGTTTGACATATGCCCTTATACAGTTCGGTACTTTGTAGGTATACGATGTATAGGTACAATATTGTGCGGGTCGAAATAAATACAATGTAAGCAGACGAGATTAAATACTCAATATATCAACTTACCGGTCCCTTATATAGCCGATAAAGCCGATACATTGGTAAATTTAGAGATATCGCAAATTTGTGATGAGGTATTGAGTTTCTACCAGCGAGTTAGGAATTACTAATGCTAGAGTTTAAAAGCAATAATTATATGTGCCGATGTACCTAATAGGTGTCCAATACCCTTACGTTTGTCGACAACTCATGCATTTATTATATTAAGAATGGTCGCCATGTTTGCGGTCTTCCTACAGTTCGTACGTATTGTTATGAAACAATAGGCTTTACATTGTCTGAAATGTGTTTTGTGCGGAATGGCGCCGGAACAGGAGCCGTACAGTGTTGATGTAAATAAATTACTGCCGGGGACGCTGGGAGCTGTTCACATCAAACGCGATTTACCTGTGGCCGCTGCGCTACGCAGTGCGCAGCCTTCAATAATATGTGCGGGCTCCGATCCAGTTTCTAGTCTTTTTTGCCATACCTTTATTATATTATTTAAGTTTCTACATCTATACGTATAATAAATAATAAATTAATATTAAAGGTCAATCTTACACAAATCAAGCAAAGGTATGGGTATTACTAATACCCTTGATTTGTCGTCTAATACCGTATTAGACGACGATATACGTAATATACTCGTATAATAGATACAATTTTAGATAACATCCATGACCAAGGAAAAAATATTCGAGTTTATCACACAAATATTTGGCCTGGCCGGGATTCGAACTCAGGGCCGTCGGCATAGTATACAGGTTTAATACAAACTGCGCCAACCGCGTCAAATCTATGAACAGAATTAATGAATAAAATTACAAATATGGACTAAATTGCGTCATACAGATCAAGAAATTCATTAAAAAGTGTGGACAATATTCAATTCAACACTTTATTCTGCACGTAGGCTACAAGAGCTCTTTTACATGTATGTAAATTCTAGGTTAAGTACATATAACATTTCAATAGTCAATTAATATTAAATAACATTGTCACCGGGTCTATTATAAATTACAATAAACTTAATCTATATTTTTTAGGCGTCGAGATAAAAACATGTGGTAATACATGCAAATGTTAAGTGTTTGTGTACCTACGTAATTCAATGACGGTGTTGTCTATTAAGAAGTGGGCGTTATTCTAAATGGTTTGCTGTCTTTATTAGAGTACCTAATTGAATTTACAAAATAATTAAGCCCCCTGCCCGCCGCCAATCTCACAAAATTGTGTTTTGTGTTTTTAAATAAACATGTTGCGTTGTAGTCATTTGTATTGCGCAAGAAGATCACCAACGCTCTTTTTACCTGGCGCGTGACCTATACACGAGGACCATATTAAGTTTATACACATGAAATTAGAATATTTTTTCTGTGAGTGTCAAATTTGGTAAGTCCAAAGGTTAAACAATTTTGAGATCGAACGAAACTAGAATTCCTTATCTCATTATTTCGCGTACGTCATGTTTGGCGCGAAAGGCCATTAAATCACAATTAGAAGTAATGCGGGCTGTGCGTGCGCGGCCAGGCTTAGCGAACGGGCTACCCGAAGGGCTTTGCAGGTCTTAAAGGCTTGTCTCTTATTACTTATATTTCACGCCCAATCGCCGACGGAAATATAAAGTATCAGGGCCTTTGGTAATAAAAATTAACTGCCACGGAGACTGTTTTGGGCGTCGGTCGTTAATATACTGCCATTGTTTGTTTATTTTGTAAGGTGCATGAACATTGTACCTGTAACTACATACTGGGGAAATCAATTACATACTTGTGAACCTAATTATTTACTTATCTACTATCTATATGATTATTTTAGTACTTACCTCAATAGTTGACAAAATTAAGAACCTACTTTTTGACAAATATTCTCATAACATTATTATAACAAAACGGGACACCATTAACGTAACATGTTCGAAACGTCGAGGTAATTAAATAAGCAAGTTTTGAGCGCGATTAAGTACCGTTTCGTTATAATAGTGTATGAAAATTGTGCAAGTTTAAATCAATATCTTCTCATAACCTTTTAAGTGTCATACTATTAAAATCAAAACATTCTAAAACTTTGTCTACACAAAGACAAAATAATGATAATTTTGGGTGGAATAATTCTAGCGCGTGGACTGACGAAAATACCGCCCTCACTGACCATTAATTGTAATTGAATATAAAGAAACTTACTGTTTTTTGTCCATTCCTAAATTATCACAAAATTGTAACCTGTATTGAAAAAATAACTGTTCATGGAATGCCAATTTAAGGGTAAGTAATTGTTGCACCATAAATGAAGATCTACTACATATGTTGATTTAGTTTCTACATACGTACGTGGTACGTCTAACTTTTATTTTCTTTTCTGGCCTATGTAATGCTCCAATTGCAGTTGTTTCCATTTAGAGATTTACCTCCAAAATTTTGTAATTTGTGACAAATATTCCCTTATAACCTTTTAAAGCACCGTAATTAAAATACAAAACATTCTAAAACTTTGTCTAAACAAAGACAAAATGTGACAATTTTAGGTGGAATAATACAGCGCGGAATGGCGAAAGTACTGCCCTCACCAACTCGCTAATTGTAATTTAATGACAGCTTGGCGGAGTTTTTTCTGATTTTGTGTACAATAGGATCTCTAATCGTTGTCGGAATAATTAATTGCGTTGTGTTCGCAAACACGTTTCTGTTGTAAATGTTTATATCAATATCACGCTGTTTGATGTAACACATTCTTTTTTATTTATTAGTTGCAGATAATTACCCTACTTAAGGTAAAAGTCCCTGTGCTCGATACTGTCCCAATAGTTGCCATCTTGAATGTAATGTCATTAGCAATAGTGGTGACAGCATGATGTCAACTACTATTTAGGCATTAGCGTGTCGAGGATATGGACGTTTACCTTATATAATAATAATAATAATTCATTTATTTCAGGCATCAAAGGCCCATAGATAAATATCTTACAATCTAACATACATAAGAAATATTTAAACACTAAACAAACTAAGCTCACATTTTTTTTACGAAGTGTTACGCAAGTCCGTGGTGTTTGGTAGCCGACCGCGGAAACACCGGAATAGAACACCTTTCGGCCAAAATTCTTCCTTCATGAAGGTCGCTAGCTGATCAGTCGGAACCCTCAACACATAAGAATTAAAATTCACTTTATGGCCAGACTCCAACTTCACGACCCTCAGGATAATTCCGGTCTTCACACGTACATACTTTACGATTTACTCGGCCTTCGTAGAGTAGGTAATGTATACGGGACACATACAAATAATTTACGTTTTATAATTTAAAAAAGAAGTTTGTACTTTGCTTTCTTAAAACTGCATGCTTTATGCATGCGGTTGATTTAAGAATACTTGAATTAGGAATCGGGCACATTGTAAATGGGAATACCTAGTGTTTTGTGCTTCTGACCAATATTATTTCAGATGGCTGCGCTTACAGCGAAGCAACTGACTTGGAAATCTTAATACAGTATGTAAACGGAGGAAGTACCCTTGAGCTGAGTACCGCTCATTATTTTAGTTTTCTTGGACTGCACGAAACTACACTCCACCAAAAAGCACGTACTAACGTATGCCGACATAAATTATTCCGTAGATACCTAAAATAAACATACATGTATTATAAGTATGTGTATTTCATCAAAATCATACACACTTAAAGTAGCTATTTAGCGGTCGGTAAGATATTTAAGGGACTTTTTGCTGTTCTCACTAATTTTATGGAATAAAATACTTAAAATCATAAAACAGTCCCCCCAAAAAGACATAACAATCAAAATAGCAACTCCATTTTAGAAATGCAGACACGTCATTAATTGCTCGGAATCAAGAACAAGGAAAACGGCATTAGATTTTGGGACTTCATTAAATATATTGCTGCTGGTGGTGTTTAAGACTCTCTCTTAGATTTATTACTTTAAATTTTGAATTGGAAGAGTTTAAATTACACCCCTAATGAGTTTACCGTCAGACGATTTGTATTTAATGTGGCATAAATGTTTCGTAAATTACCTAGGCTCCGTTCGAGAAGATGGATTTCATAAAAGTGTCTCCTCTTTGGTACAAAATAGCTGCGATATTTCTTTGTTCGGAATATAGATATCGAAATATGGAAATATTTTCGAGAGGTCTGCTTTTTATGAAGGTAATCTCGACTTCCAGTGAGTGCCCATAGGTACGCCTCTGCCAGTTCGCGTTCCATACGTAGCGGTATCGCCATCTCTGTGGCGAAGCACAAAAGAATTTTTATGCGCACATCTCTGCGAAATATCTCGACCGAACAGCTCCTATACACTTCCATCGGGTACTAAAATCCTTAGAAATAGAATAACGTGTGAATCGAAAGTACGACTTCAACGCAAAATATGGTATGTTCAATGTTCATTGTATGGATTTTTACACAAAACTGCCCACATTCAGTATTATGAAATGGTGCAAATGTTGAAAAGGTAATAATATTATTAGAGTCGCGTTTAAGTATAAATCAGGAGTATAATAAAAGACACAAGAAAAAATATTTGTTAAAACGTGGCGCTGTTGGAGACATTTACCTTAATTAATGCATTAAAATTGTATGTGCAATAAAATTTGCAATGTTTATAGCCAGGCCGAATAGAAAGTCTTGATTGCAAAAGGTGGGTGTACTAGATATTGTTTGTGGCAACTGAGTACATATCCAAACTTCTAATTAGAGATATCTCGGGAAAACTTTTGGCAGCTACAAAACCTTTTCAGTTTCTTGAATTCCAATTTGAATTTACACATATTTGTAAGAATTTGAGACTTTTGAGGCGATGTAAACTATGGGCAAATTCTAAATTTAAACGGAGATCCTTAAAAATGACTATGTCGTAGTTATTTACAGAGTTTGGGGAATACCCAAGGCACCAAGGTCGGCGATCTCATTATGGCTCGTGAGAAGGTTGATAAGCGTCGGGAAATCGCCTTTAGGTTTCCTGAACTGGTTATGATTCTGCAAGGCTTCATCCTTCCTCAGCTAAAGATGGCAGATGTGATGTCGCAGTTAATGTGTCCATGGAAAGGATGAGGTCGTGATTGAATTTGAAAGAGGTTGAAGAATGGGTTTCTGCCGCCGGTGTCAGTCGTTTGTGCTGATGACGCGCCGCATCGCGCCCCATATATATGTACTACGCCACCTTTTGCAACGTAATGTAATTTGTAATGTTTAACGTTTAACTGCGACTATATCCTGTTCTGAACTGTACCTCTAGCATAACCGTGATATAAACTACCTGTCACATTCCTCTCTATGCCGTGCGAACAAGATAAGTGATACAGAGTCGCGTGACAAGCGAAGTCGCGGCAAGATATATGCTATCCGGCTACTGTTGCCATATAAAGAAATCAAAAAAGAAAGAATACTATTTATTGTCACTATAAAATAAATAGGGAAAAGTCTTTCTGACAACACTAGTCTAGGTATTTAGGCATTTTATATACCACGCATAGTGAAATATATAATTTATTATTCCATGGGGATCTTAACTCAAACTCTTTTAAAATATTGTTAAAATAAAATGCACCATGCTATTCAGGTACACATATAACATGGGAAGCAGCATAATGTTGAAATTATAAATTTATCTGAAACACTTAACTGATATATTGTGATTGTATAAAGCTGTCAAAGTTAAACAAATATTGGCGTATTATCTTGAAACTTGAAACGAGTATAATTTTAAGACTACATACTTATTTCTCCTTTGCGTACATAAATAAGTTCTCTGTGTCTAAAAATTGTCTTCACTGAAGCATAGTCAGTTCTTAGGGAAGAATCCAATTACGATAACGTTATGTGCCGCATGAAAGTGTCGCATTTATGGTAAAATATTAATGTATTTCAATTTGGAAAGGCTGCTACAGACCTCCATAAATATCTGCGCGTTGGGCCCAGCGGGGACGCGTAAATACTTCCACTAAAATTGAATTTTATTATCCGTGAACTAAGATCGGCAGTCCGATGTGATGTAGGGGTAGTTTTGGCTTCGTTAGTATGTTTCCAATATTAACATTAGCTACATAAGTTTAAAGCCACGGCGATAAGGATTGTTTTTGGCCTTATCAACAGAATATGACGATGTGTATTTGTCTGTTTGGCGTTATTTTATGAAATTACGGAGCAATGGTTTGATAAAAGCATTAAAAATATGTTCACTTGCAACATATATATACTAAGTAGAATCCTTTTATACTAAGCAGTATCTAATTACAAATCAATATTTTATATATAACATCATTGAACAAAAACAAAGTTAAACACGAACAAATACCCTGCCCAATTCGAAACATGCCATTCCTTACATAAAACTTAAATTGCAATCCATAAAAGATATTGAACACCCAAAAGCACGCAGAATGGCATTTGGCAACAACATTTAATGCAGTTAACAGAAATTGGTTTTCGAAAGCGTCTGTGAAACTGGACTGCGCAACACTAGATATGCTTTAAGAAGAAGTTAGACGACAGATTTATAGGTTCGCCGAACAAAATACTGGAACAATCCGGCGATACTCGATCAACCAAACGAGTTGTTTGTAGAAGCCGAATTCGGTCATTTAAATGTTCGACTTGATAAACTGCGCGCCGAAATTGTTTCCAGGATCGTTGAAGCATCGGGATGCGGGATCACTGGCTCTGGGTTCTGTAGCAATTCAATTTGGAATTCGGATGTTTTTATTTAATTTTGGCTTTAGGAAAACATTTAGAGGAATTTTACTTTTTCCGCAGCGCGGTGCCTATTCACTACAAAGTGGACCGATATTGTAAGGATTGCGGGAAGCCCTTGATGTCAGAGGTCGAAGTCTTTTTCTTTTTTTTTCTTCGACGAAGTATTTGAAATAATTATTTTAACACAGTTAATGATTGAGGTTATCTTTCACAACTAATGCGATTCCGGGGAAAAATCAAAGTTTACTATGCTTAGTAGGGAGAAGTTAGAAACTATAAGAGATAGGGAAATCTGTTCTTAGGACCCATGGCGCTGCATAGGTCATTTTTTATTACAATCTCATACATAACCGGGTATTCACATGATCAAATATAACAACAAAGATGACATGTGATCTTACAAAATTTTGGCCAGGATCGATTCCCGGTTATGATGTCACGGTTTCTGACTTCTACATGCTGACCCATTTGGATTGAGCGCCTTGTATGTATACAGATACGCTATATTGATTAGCGTAAACATTAAAATGGCGGGTCTTATCGCGAAAGTGCAAACGGTAGGTACCTGCAAATTAGTAATGATTTTGTATGAGCCGTACATATTTTACTTGTTAATGCTGTTGTATGCAGGTTGAATAGCAAAAATAGATATAAGAACGTTATATGAACATGATAAACCCTTTCGCTAAAGATTATCTTAATTCTTCGTCAAATTGGGACAAAAATGTACATGATGCAGTAGGTCATATTGATCTTATCATAGACTGCATCGCGATGCATATACTGGCTCAACTTTCAACCCCATCAAGTTAAAAGTAAAGCTCCAAGCCAAGTCTCGTGCAATATGTGCACAAAGATAATGAAAGAATATCGACGGAACCCAAGGGGCGCCTGAGACCGCGAAACAACAGCTCCCCGTGTCGTTTAAATTGAATTGAAAAATGATTTATGCCAACAATCTCTGGCGATACTGGTTTCTTACACACTTGGCTGCTCTAAACACAAATAATCTCGTTAAGTGCGCCTTCGGAAATTGATCGGTCTGGTTTCAAAATAGGTATTTTAAAAGCGTCTTGCAGGTTTTTGGTTGCTTTATACTTTCCACAAGGGTAGCTTTGATTTAATAAAATTGTTATTGTGTAGATATCTAGATATCTACACAATAACTACATATTATAAATTGCTCACCTACTTATATAGAATTTTTTTCCTGCTTATATTTACATTATAAGCCGTCGGTAACTATAAACTGTATTTTCGACTTTCAACAGTAGATACCTACGGACCCTACGGTACCTACAAATACTTCATATTATAGTTTACAAACCCACAACGCCCGATCTTAAGGAAGTTAAGGCACATAAAAAAATATTCCTTGTAGTTAGACCATGGTAAAGTTCGGATTTGACCAATTAATGTCACATAGAGATTTCAAAAATGGTATCTAAAAACTGTACGTGACGTAAAAATGAACTAATCACACATTCTGATTGTATATAACGTATACTATCGGGAAAAAATATACAAATACCCCTGAAAAACTTAAGAATCCCAATTGTACTTTACTATATTTTAAGACACGAAGTCCGAAGAAATTTTACTCGATATGTAATTGAAACTTCGGGACTAGTGTGTTCCAAGTTTTTCAATAGCAAAAAATAAATAACTTAATTAATATTCGTTTACTTTTTTATGTACTATTAAAAATCACAATCTGGGCAGTTTTACGCCATCTATTAGTCATAATTTCTTTATTGTATAATCACGCTGAAACGGTGGAACAAATTATGATTTTGGTACAGGGATAGCTGGACATCCAATGATGGTTTAATAGGATACGTTTTACCCGACTACGATGAAAAACGTTTTACGCGGGTGAAGTTGCAGGCAGCTTCTAATTTGCCATTATGTATTTGTAGAGTTCTGAGTGACTTGTTTGACGACGAGTCGCCACTCGTCTCATAGAGCCGCTTTCCGTGAGCATTCATTGACTATATATTTATATTCACTGACACACTGGCTTCGATTTGGTCATCTCATCGGCTATCTTGCTCTAGCTCTGACACCTTCAACTCTCACTTGAACAATGAGGCGGTCTATGGACATTCCGTCTCGCCGAGACGTGTCTAAAGAAGTTGAGGATGCGGGATTTGACAACAGAGAGCAGACGCTCTTTAATTCCAATCTCCTCAAGAATTGAGACGTTGGTCCGGAACCCAGTCCAGGATACACCAGGCACTCGTCCCCAGCACCAGATCTCCAGTACATTTCTTTCCACTCTTCGGCACCTTTATGTCCATGTCTCAGCAGCACGCAGGAAATATGAGGGTTCTAACAAGCCTGGTGGCCCTTGTGATATTACGGTTCTTCCAACCCCTTTCCATCTTGTCCATAGCAGACCTCGCAATCACTATTCGTCGTTTGATCTCTTCGCTCTCTACGCAGCCTCCGTTGCTTGTGATCAATGCCCTCAAGGAGATGTATGACTGTTCTACTTCACAATTCGCAATATGCGTATCTTCGGGCGAATAGGACTTCGGACAAATAGAAGTGCTATATTTCTTTGTAAGTATATAAGTTACGAAAAAGAATATTCGATACTAAATCATTAAAAATAATTGATAATATAATTGGTATTGTATTTGACCGACGAATCCATTTTGAATTAGGACGAAATTCAAATTCATCTTGTTTTAAATTAGCCTTGTTCTCGAAAAATAAGGATCGACTTTTTACCGAGATAGATGTCTTCAGCAGTTCATTACTTTAATTTAATGAGAATTATTTTTAGCAGAGTTTTCTAAGCTCATTGTAATACTTGTGTCTGAATTGGATAATGATCCAAGTATTTTGAATACAGTTTTTTTTACTATTGAATTAAAATAATTTCGTAATTTTGCTCGTTATAAAAATACACTTTAGTTATAAAAAAATAGATTATATTTAAAAATATCCAGGTCTTATCACGGATATTGATTTATAAATAATATGCGATTTGCACAAGTTAACATTTTAAAGGAGTTACGGCCCTATCAGACATATTGCATGTATAACTATTTTATACTTTAGCAAGACAATTGTTTTACTATGCAAGTAGAATATATAAACAATCAAAGAAAAAATACAGCTACTTACTTGCGAAATGGAGCGCATCGCCATAGTATAGAGGCGATAAACCGAATAAATGTCATAAAAAACATTTAATCCTGGGGTGCCTAAATAATATTATGCATTATTTTAATACCTACAAATCAAAGCATTAAATTAAAATATAGATTTTACTCTTTAAACTGAACAAAATTTTTTCACTGTCCACCATCCAACATTGAAATCGCGCTCAGACTAACACTGGCTGTCACGCGACTAAACATCAAATATTTCGCAATACATTGCTACTACGAATAAACAATATTTAACAAGTTAATAAAACAAGCTCTTTTTCAAAGTTGCTAAACAAACGTTGTTTGGTTTGATGAGCACAATCATTGCTTAAATTAGTAACTCCTATTACAGGTTGCAGATATTTTATTTGTGTTATAAAATTTCATTTATTTAAAGAATTTTACAATTCAATAGTGTATGGCTTACATACCTAAGGCGGCGAATTCGTAAATATCCCAGATGCAGCAGGTGTTTGTGTTTTTGCATAATTATGCAATCTGAGGCTTTACGAGTTACCGCCCGTGATTTGCCTAAAGTTTTACGTCTTGTCTTGCCCAGGACGTCAGCCGCTTAGCGGGCAGAAAATCCCGCTTACAGCCTAGCCTAAGGTGACGTAAAAAACTTTATTAACCAGACAACAATCTAGAAATGTAATGGCCTAGAGCACTTACACCTTGTCGACTGAAGGAAGTGCTCGCCAACTTTTTACTGGACAAAAAATAGGACACAAAGAACAAGATTAATAACCGCCATGAATTAGTCACGGGAAATTGCAGTTTCTTGTTTGGTAAATTCCTGAGAGCGGTCGTATGCCGGGACAAAGTAAAAATTGCCGCGCTTACTTATTAAGATGAAGCGGGCGAATTAACTACTGTTTCTGCAGTAGGTACTAATCTTAATTTCGAGATCTGTAGCTTCATTTCATGAGATAGACATGTTGAAGAATAACCATGCAATAATGTGAAAATTGTGTTTTTTTGCTGTTACTTATATGTATTTACAGGTAGCACTATTATCATCATCTGGCCATTAAGTAGCCTCTAATAAAGTGCGGCATTTTCGACGATGGCTGGATATGCCATGGCTCGATGCGAGAGCGACAGCCATGGCTGCATAATTGACAAATAAATGTTGCGCCTATCGATGAAGGGGGAACAGCTGTACGCTGGTGTCTCAGGTTGCGCTTGTGGAATATCTACTTATAAAATTCAAAAATTCTATTGAATAGTTATTTGTGCAACAAGAGAGCAAAGTTGTTTTTTGTTGCGAGTGCTGATTTTGAGTACCGAGCAAGCGAAGGATTCTAATTTAGAATCCTGAGTGTAGCGAGGTACTCAACAGCACGAGATGAAAATAACTTTGCTCTCGAGTAGCACACACAACTTTTCACCTCAACAGCAACATACATATTCGACTTATGTACTTTTTCTTCCAACCATTCAGGTGTAGGTATGTTTATAGTCTTTGTTGCTGATTTCAATGATATTATTAATTAGAAAATAAATACCTGCTGCTTGAAATGGAATAAAAATATAATTCAATTGAAATAATACGTTCCAACACTGTACCAGTCCGTCAGAACTACCATGGTTGTCATTATTTGATCAAATTAGAAGATTGCTCAATACATTACGAGTTTTTAGCGTTCCGTAGTCAACTAGGAACCCTTATAGTTTCGCCATGTCCGTCTGTCCGTCCGTCCGTCCGTCCGTCCGTCCGTCCGTCCGTCCGCGGCTTAGCTCCGTGATCATTAGTACTAGAAAGCTGAAATTTGGTATGAGTATGTGTATGTATAACGCCGACAGAACGGTAAAATAAAATTAAAAAACAAATTTTTTTTCGGCTACCTCTCGAGCACCTAAAGTGGGGGTGTTTTTTTTTTTCTTTTCAACACTGGGTGTGTGGGATGTCGTTGAAAAGGTCTTGTAAAAATAATAGGGGTCTTCTAACATTATTTTTGATAAAGTCAGCAGTTTTGTAAATATTCGCTCCAAAAACAAAAAATAGTGTCCCCCCCCCCTCTAACTTTTCAACCACGGGTCAAAAAAAATCGGAAAAATTCATGTTACTGAGGCCTTATAAGTACTTTCAATGAAAACTATATTGAACAAAATCGGTCGAGCCGTTTTTGAGTTATCGCCAAATTTCATATTTTTTCTTTAAAAGGTCGTAAGTTGACTTCCAGAAGGTAATAAGTGATTACAGTTTCAAGGGCGTTTACGACGTTTATTGTGAAGGATGAGCAACTACGGAACCCTACACTGAGCGTGGCCCGACATGCTCTTGGCCGGTTTTTTTTTATTATTACGAGATTTTGTTATAGTTTAATTAATATTTTTACTCGTAAAAGATCAAACTAAATAAATGCAAAAGTAAATAACAATTTGAACTCGATATTTTTAAAGTACGTTTCGAAACTGCGTCTATAATAAATTGGTGATGTCATAAATTATTGGTACGAGTATTTACAGTATAAAGTTGACAAATCTTATCTCCTTTAAACAATAATCTATTTGATTCATATAAAAGACATAATTATTTAAACATTTGGTCGTGAAAACAAAGTGTTGTAATTAAAACTTCTTCGGGTGTTTTTTTTTTAAAATTTTACGGTATTACGTGTATCGGAACGTGTTCTTATTCGAGGTCGGATTCGAAAATCGAATTTCGAATTAATATATTTTTATCACTCTTCTTTTCCTGTAGATATGAAAGAGACACAGTGCATCGAAATTCAAATGATTCGAATTTTATAACCAACCTGTGGCTGAGAAATGAAAATCCGTCGTCAAAAATTGAAAAACTTAAAAAGCTACTTTCTATTTACGCTCGAAACTAAATCGCATTTTGTTCACTGTTATCTGATATCAAAATTGCCATGTTTGAGCTGATGAGGTGAAAAATCAGTTGTCTATGGAGAGGGGTCATTATTTCAGGAAAAACCTTAACAGCGCGATGCATGCGATGCAGATTTTGTAAGGGCGCGCGGCGCTAACAGTTAGCGCCATCTGTTGATAAAAAAGTCTTTGTCTACTCATCACGCCGGAACATATGGACGGATTTAAACCAGTTTTTGTATAAGATAGCTGGATATCCAAATATGGATATAGAATACTTTTTAACCGACTGCGGTAAAGGAAAAAGTTTAATGCGGACGAAGTCTTTAAGGATTTTTAAACTCGTCTTAGAAAGACCTAAGAATGATTTATGTTGAGTTATCTTATACGTTTTTTCTCATCTGCAAACGAAGACGCGGGCGCTTACGACTCGGTATCACATAGGTTTCTTTGCTAATGCCTATAATTATTATTTGAGCAGCATAATTTTTTTTCTTTCCCCGATAACTGTATTTGCACAGTCCTTTTTGGCAAATGCTTATCTAATAAAAGGTTCATAAAGTTGAATTATTAAACAAATACATAGGGCATTTTAACCCTTAACCACCTACCTCCCGTCTCACAGACACTTTCAAACCTAAAATTGTTTACATACCTATGTGCGAGCATCCTACAAACGTTTGTGTCCTTGTACCTTCTCCCCTCCTGCCTCAGTGCCGCGTCGTCGATCGACAAGGTCGGTCGTGTACGCATTTAATTTTGGTGAGCATATTACTGTCTCCGACCGTCTCTGAGACGGGTGGTAGGTGGATACGTATTTTTTCTTAAGGGTCTTGGAGACGGGTGGTAGGTGGTTACGTGACTATGCGTACTTTTTTCTTTACTTAGCCGACCACTTAGTCAGTTTGGTAGGAATTGGAAGTGCGGAAAACCTGTTCTATTTGTGACCCGAAGAAAAAACGGGAATCAGTACGTATGTTTCTAATGCAAAAAAACGATTTGCCTAGAATGTGCAAACAAACTTATATTCACTGCCGCGAACAAATCGAATAAATTAGTGGTCTGCAATTTTATAAAAATATTTCCTTTATTTTAACGAAATTTATTGATTTAGTATTGTTAATTATTGAATAATTAGAAATAATTACTTAGATCTGTATGTAAAGGCAAAATTTTTGTTGATAAAATCCTTCCAAAGGATAAATAGTTCCTAAAGTAGAAATAAGGACTGTTGCCATATGTTTACAGCAAAAAAATGTTTTCTTATTGTTTCCAGAATGATTAATAGCTTAATAAATATTTCAATATGTCTATATTGCCATTATTATTTTTAATTTCCTATCTGATCTATAAAATTTAACGTATAAGGCCGACATTATGTATCCGTCCTGGGGACGGGAGGTAGGTGTTTGTGTGACTAAAGAAGCAGGTAGGTAGTTAAGGGTTAACTAGAGTAGATTTTAGCATAAAGGCTCTTAACACTTGTGAAATATTGGGACACAGTTTTTTTATACAAATAGCCATAAATGTACTTCGCCTGCCCAACAGCTTCGTAAAATTGTGAAATACGGCTAACTTGCGTTACTACTGTGGCGGACTCAGAACCCGGCGTATGGTAATACGCTGTAATAAGAAGCAGCCTCTGCATTTGACACGACGTTGCTGCGTCGAGATAACTACTTTTATAAGTCCTATTATACTCTAAATTAAAGGTTTTAACAAACATGCTTTTTCCAGGCTACGTAGGTAATAGGTAACTTTATATGTTTACAGAACGTTATAGAGCAAAATAGAAAATATTAACGGATAATTTGAATATATTAAGAAAATAAGTCTTGAGGCCTCAAAGGCCTAGTGATTATCCTTTGTGCTAAAGTTTGCTCCAACGTACTCGTATGAACGATTATATTATAGCCGCTCAACAATTCTGTTGTCCTTAGTGTGAGAGAAAATTATGTATCTTCTACATATTATCTTATGCACATTCTGCGCAGGCTATTTAGTTCTTGATGAAACAATAACATACACACTTACCGCGTCCTCTACAGTAGCGGCAAAAAATTGATCATATCTGTGTATTTTGTATCAAAGATGCCAGACTTACCATCGCAAAAGGTTTACGGACCACATACTATCCCCCCATTTTACTTTTAGCAAATAAAACGTCTATTCTATCCAAATAGTTATTTCTATCTATGTAATCGACATTAAATTGACATAAAAATGATACAAGCCTTCTTGAGCTTAATTTGGGACTAGATCGATTTGTGTGAGGTTGTCCAATATTTATTTACTTAAAAATACGCGTTTTGTTTTTCATGATTCTACATTCAATTATTTTTTGGGTGTTCCTAATAGAATAATTATTGTAACTATACAAAAAAATACGTATTTTTGCATTTAGATCTTGAAAATTTTCATTTTGATCCTTTCCTTAGATCCCATTAATCATAAAATTAATATGTTAGTAACAATGGTTTAATGTTTGAATATGATAGATGTTTTGCCGCTATTGTACATACAGAGTGTTAATGTTGTACAATGTAGTGTAATACCTACTTATTGAAGGAAAGTCAAAGGCAAACACTAAATAGACAACCATTGAATCATAAAACCTAGAGCCAGCTATGTTCCTTGGACAATGTTAAAGCGGCGGATGTCGCTATAAAACGGTTTTTGAATTGCCCGGTATGGACAAAATTTAGTCGAATATAGTAATATACTACTTACACATAGAGGAAAAACAACCCTCAAATATATTTTCAAATCAGCCAACAAAAATGCAACTAGCAGACGAAATATTTGTTAACAAAAATACCTACATCGGTTTTTTATACAAAAGACTAACAATTATGACAAAACATTACTTAAATAAATTTATGAAACATGTAGTGTCTCATTTTTTTAATGTGGATACACCACGATTTTTATTTTAACCATGAATACAAAGATCAAAGCTTAAAGAAAAATTGAAAAAGGAGCTACCTGGTGGAAGGGATCGGGAATCGAACCCGGTACCTCTGGAGTACCGGTCCAGCGCGATAGCCACTTCGCTACCCTCGCTCCACGCAGACCTGACGAATTTTTCTTTATGCTTTGTGTGTCGATCTTTGCATTGTTTATTTGAAAATTACTTGAATAGTTTTTAGGTAGGTACTTCAATGGTATACCATGCAAACTTCTCTAATTTTATTATCTTGTGAAACTGTCTATTAAGGCAACTTATAATAAGGCAAATTGTAAAAATAATGTCAGACTCTGTTAGAAAATAAAAGTTGAAAACAAAAGTTCAAATGTTTTGTTCATTTTCAAACGAATAAATTATTTTTTATGATAGGTATTATATATCAGCATCAGCATAGATAAATTAAAGTTGTCGAGCGCCCGCGCAAAATTAATAAAACAAAATCCTTGTAGTATGCATTTTAACTAATACACAGAGCGTCCATAATAATATAAGATTACTGGAGTATAACAATAACATATTTAATCGTTTTACGCTATAACAAGAAAAGCAAATATTACTTAGCATGTATTATTAAAGCGTAAAAGACAAAGGGCTTAATTAGAAGTCGAGAGTGTACGGTAAACGTGGCACACATTAAAAGTTAACGACACCACAAAGCAGTGTCTGTGTCCAAATTGCTTATTTTGACCGGCCAATATTAATTATGCAGGCGGGAGCGCTAACGCGTCCTGCCCCTGGCCTCCAATGTTTCTGTAAAGTATGTATAAAAATGCCACGGGCTTAGGCAAAAACGGTAAATTTTAGGCACTGGAAGTACTATAGCGGTATTATTAACCGGAGAGAAACAACCTCATTGCGATAGGATTCAGAGGGGCATAATAATGAATGTACTTATATTTATTTTTTGTCCGCAATCAACATTTAAAGCCAAAGCCATATAGCAGACTTATATAATTATTAAAAATATTTAATTGGCAGCATGAATTATATTTTCCAAGAAAAACTCTTTCCGTTAGCATCAAACGTTTCCGTTTTAAAAAGTATGAATAATAAACGCTTGTGAAAAACGGGTTCAATTTGGATGAATTATTTATTTACCAAAAATGCCTACGCAAAATGGATATGCACAGGTACCTATCTGTCAAGAAATAAAAACTGTGTAACTCAAATACTACGTATAAGCATTAACAAAAGTATGTGACATCCACTACAAGGCACCTGCGTCTTCGTTTGCGTAGGAGGAAAACGCATAAAATAACATACGTAGTCGTGCAAGAAGTATAAAGACGAATTTCAATAATTGTATCTTCTCTCTCATATGATTATCAAGAATTGGTTTGTTCCTTTAATATTATATATCTTATCCGTTAATTTGAGATTGGCCGTTATTGTGAAACCAAATGAGGCTATTCGAAAGCTTTTTGCTCAAGCTAACTGGTTAATAGATTAAAAAAAGTCGTTGTTCCTGTGAACATTGCAATAGTAGGACTAATATAGCTTACAGTGTATTTTTTTTTATACCGCCGTTTACTTTCGTTCAATACTTTTGATGGTCGATTTCACGATAATTATTCAATTTCATCATTTGTCAGCTCCGTCGACTTGGCGACGGACGCTCTGTTCCATTTGCATCGAATCCCCTTATTACTTTTTACCTGGTGTCGTGATCATTACTCATTCTATTGTACCGGGCTGGCTTTGTCTGAAACCCTTGTAATCAACAATGTCATTACTAATGTTGGGCTGACAGAAATTTGTTTATTAATTATTGTCTTTCGCTTTGTCTACCGTGGTTTAAATGGTGTGTTTAATGGCGTTTATACATATTTAAAACCATAACATAATCATACTTAATGTAGGTAATGCTGCAATAATTGGTGGCCAAGACTCACATGCTCATAATGTTTTCGTTGTAAAAAAGTTATCAGAACCCATAAAAAGGCAAGCCCCTGACTTTACTAACCCTACACCTTGGTTTCAAAAGTATAGCCTGTCCGTTTCATAGATAGCCCTTAAGATTAATAATATTAGCGGAAACTGATTGGACGAAGCTTGCTATGAGGGTTTGACACAAACTGCACAAGCCCGCTGCAAAACTGGCACTAACTTCTAAAAATTCTTATAACATGTGTATCTCAATTTATAATAAAATTCCTGATGATTTTAAATAAAAAACATATGTAATTATAAACAATCTATTAAGACATTGTAATGTCTACGAGCTAAGTACTTTAACTCTAAAGATATCCTGAGTCACGGGACCACCAATCGTAATGTCTCTACGCCTAACTAAAGATACAGGTCCTACGCCTCCTTCACCTTCGCCTCCAGACTCTACTCCTACAACGAACCCCTAGGAAACCCTTCAACGACTACCTAGCCTTCCAGAACCTACAACTAACCAAACCTAGATATGAAAGGATCTTTATACAGTTGAGCTGAACATTTCTTATAACTAATGGCCAAGGTGATCGGTAAAACCGTTGTGAACGTCTAGATTGGTCGGATCCTACGTTGTTGTAGTAACACAGTTTCTTTTAAGAGATGTAGCCGTGATGTGCCGCGAAATACCTCGTACCTGAATAGTGCAAAATTACTATGTATTTTGTTAAATTAACTAAATAAGTGTGTATTCTATTATTTATTTTGTGCAAGCTACTCCTATCCTACTGCTACCTCGGTTCTTTGTACTAATTAAATTCCTAACTTATATAGTCCCTAGGTATATCAAAATCAATATGGAATATTACAGATACTCTTATGAAAGTTGTTTAATTCTATATGAAGTATCGAATTCATTTAGACCACAGTCAGGTATAATCGAACTAGATTACCTTATGTAACAATAAAAGTCAATATGTGATTCTATCCAAATTTTATTAGAATTCTGGAATGAAAGATAATTTAGTTCTTAAAATTGCATGTTCTTACTCCAGAATGACTAGAAAACATATGTCTATGTACAATATGAAACTACACTTCATTACCAATCTATAAACAGGTGAAAGTTACAGGATCTATGAGATTTTATTATGAATTTAATTAATCTTAAGTTTTCATATTTGACAATATTAAATAAATTTTGTCATTACACCTTAATCTGAGAAGATGGTATACATCCCTTAAATAAACTATAGTAGAACAATCTGAAGTGGATTCTAGACCTAAGCAATAAATAGGAAGTTGTTTTAATCTTCACAATTAAAAACTAGTAAGACTAGATTATAGTAAAATGGAGAAGACATCTCAATGAGATTCCTCCTACAGGAAGGACGAATAAGAAGTTTTATTTAGCTAGAATTTCTGGAAAACTGAATATGTTTAATCGATATAGTTAAGGACTAGCATAGGCTAGTCTATAGTAGAATGAAGAAGGTAACTTTAAGGTGTATAAAAAAAATATTTTTTTTTTTTTAGAAAATCGCCAACCCTTCTAAGTGTGTGAAGGAGTAATACTGTATGCCTTAGCTATCTATCCTATTTGGCAAAGCTAATTAAGACATACAGCACAGGGATGGACGGACCTTCACGCCTGGCTAATAACTGATCAAACCACTGTGGGATCTCATCACATCTATGCATGACGTCCTAGCCTACGGCAAAGTGTCAAGGATCCATCTTTTGGGGAAGCCTTTTGGCGCAGGCTTCTTAAGTTAACTACACAAGGCCTACGCTAGGTTAAGCTACCTGCCTAAACCTACAACTTGCTAAATATATGAAAAGGTTGAAAAGATTATGACATATCCAAATGATGAAGTTATAATTAAAAATTGTAAGAAGTCTAATACACTACTCTTCCCTAGTAGGTATGAACCCTTCTAATGAGTTCTAGAACTTGGTTTTCGTTTGACCATATTCATAAAATAAATGTAGTATACCCTTGAAAACATGAAGACTATTGTGCCGATCGAAGTATCTTTCAACTCTCGACTGACTCATTCTGATAAAGGAAATTACTCTCAACCCTTGTGATATAAATTACTTCAGTTCTGAGATCTGTGATGTAAATACGAGAACGAATAACTTTCATTATTGCTATCCATAAGTCCCCGGCTTTTCTTAGCAATTTACACTTCAGATACTCCACATCCAGTCTTAGGAATACTTTGTATTTTCATACTATACAACGATCCACAATTTCCTTATCAAAATTATATTAAAGATTAAATTATTTCTGCACATTGAAAAAGCGAATATCTACAGCTAATTGACTCAACTCTGCTTCAGTGATTCCATTCTATCACTTAAGCTATATCAAGGTACATTGCTTCAACACATAATCGGTAAATTTTAATTAATTATTTCTATAATTAATGTTGGTAAGTTAAAGGTGTTAAATATCTGGATGACCTAAATACCAGATTCCCTATTCCCAATCTTTACAAACCGCTACAAGACTCTGCTTTTCCCCTACTAACTTCCCCTGGCCATAACCACTTAAGAAAATAATAATTCAACCTCTTAACCACTATACCTAACAAGGTTAAAATAATTTGGATAAATGTTATGCTAGTTAGTGACGATTGACCGATTGCTCGGTAGGTAAAGATCCCCGTCCTAATGTTCCTATCAAGGTGTACCTATCGCTAATCCCTGTTCCCTAGCTAATACAAAGAACACTAGAGACCTAGGTCTCATATTTATATTTAATCGTGTATGGGCCTAGCTAAACTGAACTGTAAGTTCGGGTGATTAGCCCGAAAAGGTGACTATCATCGGTGTTTTTGAGCCCCCCCCATGTGGCTGAAGAGACGCCGGAAACATGGAGTAGCTCGCCCTGATATGTGTATATAACAGATATATAAATATATAGTTTATGAGACCGAGCCTGGAGGTCCGTTTAGCTTCAGCAAGCGCAGATTACTCCGCATGTCCATCACGTGTGGTCCTTGCGTTCACCAAACAAAACCATCCACACTCGTAGGCTATTCACTGCACTTGTATATGGCTAGTGCCCGAGTCGCCTAGCTCGGGTAAAACTAGAAGAGTCTGAAGGATATTCGTTTAACAGCCGCAAGGTTAAATATCCTTCACCTGGCAACCATGTACCAAAACACTATTTCTGGCATGTGACTAGGCTTAATAGCCTTACAGCAACAAACCCCACTAAATCTCAATAGGTAATTATAGTTCAAGAAACCAGCAATAACCCGACAGAAATTCCCCTTAGAATTAATTTTTAATACCTTAACTGCCAGAAAGTAATGTTACTCCGACGAAGTTCCAAACAAAAAGAATCCCCTTCTACTAAGCCCTTGCCTATTTATAACCAATAGCTCGAGACATTCGACAGCTTTGACAGCTTTGACAGCTTCAACAGCTTCGACAGCTTCGACAGCTTCAACAGCTTCGACAGCTTCGGGACACTCGGGACACTCCCGACACGTCACGTGACCTAGCCCCCGCCCTCTAAGCGTGGTATATGGGATTTTGATTCTTATTTAGTCTAAATAAAGCTCAACTCCTCTGTTGTCAATTTGTGAATATCAACTTGCTATTTTTAAATAGTGGTAATATGTTTAGTTATAAGAATGGTTTTACTTGCTTCCGCAAACATTCACACTGTTACTCTTATTTTGCATTTGTATTGCCTATATCTACTAAATGATAATTTTAGTATTAGCTTGATGACGTATGATGCTAATATGTGTTAAATTCGATGATGATAATGATGATATGAGTATCACGATGATGATATATGATTATTTGATGGCGGGCACATGACGTGAACATGTGAATCGCTACAACCGCCCCCCTGCGAAAGTTTGAAGTGGATTGACATCGTCAAATAACGTAGAACTTCGCATTCCCCTTATTAAATTGTAAAAACAATTAAAAAAATAATATGTATATATAGATATATGACAATTATTCTTAAAGCAAATAACATTTTGTGATAATCTTGGATATTCTAAATCCGTTAGTATTCGTACCCTTAAGTGTGTGTGTGTTTAAACCAATACTTGGAAAGTCACACGTGTATTAAATCAGAATTCAAACCATAGAATAATATCATTGAATCGTGAATATATTTCTCCAAATCTTGACCATATCGTAAGAAGTGTTTGGTTGTGAGTCAAACAAGCCCTATTAGCTCGGTTTTGCCTAAACACCTCAAACTTGACCTGCCCATTGCTCAGCCTCATTTGCGAATTCACATTGTACGAATTCTTCGATGAATTGACAAAACTCTCCTCAGACAACATAGCAAGACCTTTGGTATAGATACTGAATATTCATTCTCACTTCAATTCAATAACTGATTCCGATTTCAAATTCTTCTCCAAAATCACATGTGACTCCCCTTATTGGCGCGTGTATCACATCAAGAATAAACAAGCCAATTTCAGCTCTATAATCATACAATTGTGTTTTTTTTTTTTTCTTGTAAGACTATAGACTTACTAGTCGAATTGTGTAAAAATGTTTCTTTTCAAAATTATGCTGAAACAATATTATACCAGAAACTCTTACAAATATACCAATTTAGTTTTATCCTGGACAAAACTACCCACAATTCCTTTTCCTTTAAAAATATACAGTTGGCCTATCTATTCGTCGACATGGGTGTGTGTGAAACCTGCACGTTCCTGCCCGTGCTCGTAGAAGGTTAGCCCGTAGGCCCTGTAGAGTATTGTTTTGCACAAACTACCGCACATCGGTCTTAAATCGAAACTTCGATTTACTAAGCCTAACTTCTAAGTATGTGCAATCCAATTGATGTCTTTAGAAAATACTCCCGTTCGTACCTCTAAAGATAGAAGGCCCCCCGTTTTCGGATCCGAATACTTTCGAACTTAGCTTGAATACATACAGACAACATCCAACTCAAAAAGTCCACTCACTCTCCCTCTCATACATCGCACTACAGGCTCCTACATTCGTTTTTCCGCATCGACTTAGTCAGAAGAACATCACCCATTATGTATTCAAAATCCATACTACTTTACCTTCCTATAAAATCCCAAATTCCCTTTTACTTGTTTCATTAAAATAAAAAAAATAAAATTTTTCTCTAATATAGAAAATAAAATTGACCATCCACTTCACACATTTCGTTTTTTTTATACTCTAATAAAACTCCTAATTATTTTTTCCACCTGGTTCAATTCACCTCTAACTACCCTTTATAAAAAATATCGAATTTCAATTTATTAAAGGAACCTCAAAATACGTATTAATGGAATCGAACCATTACGCAAATCATTCGATGCAATATACTACTAGCGACCTCTAGTTAAAATTCCCTACAAACTCATTCGTTTCTTATACTGTTGCAATACTTTTACTGCGGTACAACGTATAATATGACATCACTATTGTCTTTAAAAAATTTTCGTCTGCAATCGATTCCTTAATCGATCTTCACTTAATATCCCTATTTAATACTACATATTGCTTAAATATTATCACTCTGTTTAGTTAATACATATAAAAAAAATTTACTTTTCTATTTTCTATAAATGTTACGTAAATCTTACGAACTAGGTAAGTGAATCTATGCCTTAATAATAGTCTACTATTTATGTCATCTTATCTCTTTAGTCTGGCAACACTGTCCTATGACATGTCAAAGGTCAAAAATTTTCCATAACCTATCTTTCTACGAAATAGAAATTAAGTTAAGAATAGAAGAATAATGAACATCAAAACGGATTGTTATGAAGAAAACTGTAATAAAATGAGTCTACAATATTAAGGTAACTATTTTCTACGCATTTTACTATGATCTGACTAAAATATTGAGTAAAGAAAATTCGTGTTGTATGTTTACAATCAAAATTTGTTTTTGTTACAGAATAAAAACAGTTACGTTAACCTTCGCGCAACGGTTATAAGTTATATCTCAAAATTCATGCAATTACGGATAATTAAACAAGCAATGAAGTCGAACTCTGCGCCACCTGAAACAGACTAACAGAATGTAAGTTAACAAGAGTTTTAACTGCGTTTGTTTATAAAATAAGTCTTGAATATTCTGTACGTCAATTTTTGCTCTTTTCTTGATTCTAATATCTTCTGTGTTCTATTTCCAGACTCTACTCGTAAATCTTGACAACTTCTTCAGTACAAATTAATCTTGAATGAAGCAAAAATAATGAAGGATGGCATGGACTCCCCACAACTACTGCTGCAGCTTATTGGAACTTCTTCATAAGGTAATATTATTTATCTTACTCTATTATTGTTTCAAATTTCGAAGAACATAGTTGTTTAAAAATATCCTTATGATAATGTTCATGGAAATTACTTAGATAAAAAAAAAGTAGGTACTTCTTCAGGTTCGAAATTTTATTTATTTCTTCCTATTATTACTGCTAATTCGCTTCTTGTCTTCATCCTATTGTTCTCTCAAATTTGTTTCCATCGCCTGATTACAATTTTCATTTCATTTGAAGACGAGCAGCTTAATGAACTACATTTATTTTCCTACTGCTATATATGTATATATCTCAAAGTAAAGTATGTAAATGTACTGCATAACCTTTCAACCTTGTTTAATAACATTTATTCTAACTTGTTTCAATAATTATTTATTTTACTTTCCAGGTTTTTGGATTTCAACGGCAACCTCCACACAAAATCTACTATAAATCTAAAATGTAACCTGAGTATCATGGCTAATGCATAATAAGAACTTGATTGAAGATGTATCTACTTATTTATAAGAATACTTAACAGAACTGAATACCTTAATAAATCTAATGATAACAATACAGACATATTTACTTCGCTTCAAAAACAGATTAAATATATGTCAATTGGTTTTCTTGTCTGGTTCTATGATCATACCCTTATACTACATGTGAACATATATGTAAGTCATTCTAATGATAATCTATAAGCCATAAATGTACCAAAATTATTGTAATAAAATTACTTTCCTTTCATTTGTTTCATTATGTGTTAAAAGAAACTCAAAAGAGATCGCCCCCCCACTTACGAAATCACTAACACTCCTGCTTTCCTTATAATTGCTATATTTAATATTTCTAATAAGTCTTATATTAAGCTAAAAGATTAATAACTTAATATTGTAGCTAGGGGCCTTATACACAGTTTAACATTGTTGTTAGGGTTATGTTTATCAGATCTCATTGTGAAACATTTCCTACATTGAACTAAAGCCTATAAATAAACCCTCGCCCCCCCAAATAATAAATCCTTAGTACTCTCATAACTTATCTTTAGTTCCTTAACTAATTTTCAACACAACTTGAACTAATAACTGATGTAAAAATAAATCTTCAAAACTCATATTTCCTGTAGTCGAGTACAATGACATCTCTATTCTACCTCACTTAACTAGTTTCCTACAACATTCCGACTTTATATCTATATTAAAATTAAATCATTCCATCTCGATATCATATTAATTACTGATAAATAATAACAGATAACACCCTGTCACTTGTCAACTTGTCAAATCAACCTGCTCAGAAGGCGTTTTGTGCACTCAGCCTTGATTATGTTTTTATTTAAAAAAAAATGAATTACCTATTATTATTTTTCCCAATTATGTAAATAATGCATAAATAATATTAAATGTATCCCTAAATATCTAAATCTTATGTTATATTAATAATATGAACACATTGAATAAAGTTATCTACGTATCAGGTTGAAACTAAAGTAAGTATATTATTACTTAATATTATCATTTCACGTAACGTAAATTATTATCTAAAACTTAAATAAACCACCTATTTAATTATTAATCAATATTGAAAATAACTTTTTGTAAAGCGTTAACACAAACGTACGAATTTAATTGTATCTCAAATAATCCACTATTGAACTACAGATAAGATAAAAATTATGCCTAAATAACCTGTCAAATGTCAATTAATTACTGTGTAACATATCTAATGAAAACAAAATCACGTTGTTCTAATATAATTTATTTTTGTTTCAGGTACTATTACTATGTGAAATAAGAAAAATATCGTGTGTTATATCAAGAAGCTACTCTATTTACTATAGTTTATGTATAAATATGCAACAAAAGATATTTCGAGGCGACATGCACCTAACAACCCATCACGGCGAATCTCTTTTCCATTCTCACGTCAACAATTGTACCCAAAGGGCATAATTCAAAGCTCAAGTGTTCAAAGATCCCTTCAATAAAACCGTCACTAACAACTCCACTAAAATTCCAAAACAAATAACAATTGTCGATCTACAAAACGCAAGAAGACAACAAGACATGGAACCACACGATGAACAGCAATTGAACAAATCCTCGGTCAACGGCACCAAATGTAATACCTATAAACCTATCTGCTAAATAAATACATCCTGGGAACGAGCACCAACTGTAATGGTTACGAGCTACCTAAGCACTTTAACTCTAAAGATATCCTGAGTCACGGGACCACCAATCGTAATGTCTCTACGCCTAACTAAAGATACAGGTCCTACGCCTCCTTCACCTTCGCCTCCAGACTCTACTCCTACAACGAACCCCTAGGAAACCCTTCAACGACTACCTAGCCTTCCAGAACCTACAACTAACCAAACCTAGATATGAAAGGATCTTTATACAGTTGAGCTGAACATTTCTTATAACTAATGGCCAAGGTGATCGGTAAAACCGTTGTGAACGTCTAGATTGGTCGGATCCTACGTTGTTGTAGTAACACAGTTTCTTTTAAGAGATGTAGCCGTGATGTGCCGCGAAATACCTCGTACCTGAATAGTGCAAAATTACTATGTATTTTGTTAAATTAACTAAATAAGTGTGTATTCTATTATTTATTTTGTGCAAGCTACTCCTATCCTACTGCTACCTCGGTTCTTTGTACTAATTAAATTCCTAACTTATATAGTCCCTAGGTATATCAAAATCAATATGGAATATTACAGATACTCTTATGAAAGTTGTTTAATTCTATATGAAGTATCGAATTCATTTAGACCACAGTCAGGTATAATCGAACTAGATTACCTTATGTAACAATAAAAGTCAATATGTGATTCTATCCAAATTTTATTAGAATTCTGGAATGAAAGATAATTTAGTTCTTAAAATTGCATGTTCTTACTCCAGAATGACTAGAAAACATATGTCTATGTACAATATGAAACTACACTTCATTACCAATCTATAAACAGGTGAAAGTTACAGGATCTATGAGATTTTATTATGAATTTAATTAATCTTAAGTTTTCATATTTGACAATATTAAATAAATTTTGTCATTACACCTTAATCTGAGAAGATGGTATACATCCCTTAAATAAACTATAGTAGAACAATCTGAAGTGGATTCTAGACCTAAGCAATAAATAGGAAGTTGTTTTAATCTTCACAATTAAAAACTAGTAAGACTAGATTATAGTAAAATGGAGAAGACATCTCAATGAGATTCCTCCTACAGGAAGGACGAATAAGAAGTTTTATTTAGCTAGAATTTCTGGAAAACTGAATATGTTTAATCGATATAGTTAAGGACTAGCATAGGCTAGTCTATAGTAGAATGAAGAAGGTAACTTTAAGGTGTATAAAAAAAATATTTTTTTTTTTTTAGAAAATCGCCAACCCTTCTAAGTGTGTGAAGGAGTAATACTGTATGCCTTAGCTATCTATCCTATTTGGCAAAGCTAATTAAGACATACAGCACAGGGATGGACGGACCTTCACGCCTGGCTAATAACTGATCAAACCACTGTGGGATCTCATCACATCTATGCATGACGTCCTAGCCTACGGCAAAGTGTCAAGGATCCATCTTTTGGGGAAGCCTTTTGGCGCAGGCTTCTTAAGTTAACTACACAAGGCCTACGCTAGGTTAAGCTACCTGCCTAAACCTACAACTTGCTAAATATATGAAAAGGTTGAAAAGATTATGACATATCCAAATGATGAAGTTATAATTAAAAATTGTAAGAAGTCTAATACACTACTCTTCCCTAGTAGGTATGAACCCTTCTAATGAGTTCTAGAACTTGGTTTTCGTTTGACCATATTCATAAAATAAATGTAGTATACCCTTGAAAACATGAAGACTATTGTGCCGATCGAAGTATCTTTCAACTCTCGACTGACTCATTCTGATAAAGGAAATTACTCTCAACCCTTGTGATATAAATTACTTCAGTTCTGAGATCTGTGATGTAAATACGAGAACGAATAACTTTCATTATTGCTATCCATAAGTCCCCGGCTTTTCTTAGCAATTTACACTTCAGATACTCCACATCCAGTCTTAGGAATACTTTGTATTTTCATACTATACAACGATCCACAATTTCCTTATCAAAATTATATTAAAGATTAAATTATTTCTGCACATTGAAAAAGCGAATATCTACAGCTAATTGACTCAACTCTGCTTCAGTGATTCCATTCTATCACTTAAGCTATATCAAGGTACATTGCTTCAACACATAATCGGTAAATTTTAATTAATTATTTCTATAATTAATGTTGGTAAGTTAAAGGTGTTAAATATCTGGATGACCTAAATACCAGATTCCCTATTCCCAATCTTTACAAACCGCTACAAGACTCTGCTTTTCCCCTACTAACTTCCCCTGGCCATAACCACTTAAGAAAATAATAATTCAACCTCTTAACCACTATACCTAACAAGGTTAAAATAATTTGGATAAATGTTATGCTAGTTAGTGACGATTGACCGATTGCTCGGTAGGTAAAGATCCCCGTCCTAATGTTCCTATCAAGGTGTACCTATCGCTAATCCCTGTTCCCTAGCTAATACAAAGAACACTAGAGACCTAGGTCTCATATTTATATTTAATCGTGTATGGGCCTAGCTAAACTGAACTGTAAGTTCGGGTGATTAGCCCGAAAAGGTGACTATCATCGGTGTTTTTGAGCCCCCCCCATGTGGCTGAAGAGACGCCGGAAACATGGAGTAGCTCGCCCTGATATGTGTATATAACAGATATATAAATATATAGTTTATGAGACCGAGCCTGGAGGTCCGTTTAGCTTCAGCAAGCGCAGATTACTCCGCATGTCCATCACGTGTGGTCCTTGCGTTCACCAAACAAAACCATCCACACTCGTAGGCTATTCACTGCACTTGTATATGGCTAGTGCCCGAGTCGCCTAGCTCGGGTAAAACTAGAAGAGTCTGAAGGATATTCGTTTAACAGCCGCAAGGTTAAATATCCTTCACCTGGCAACCATGTACCAAAACACTATTTCTGGCATGTGACTAGGCTTAATAGCCTTACAGCAACAAACCCCACTAAATCTCAATAGGTAATTATAGTTCAAGAAACCAGCAATAACCCGACAGAAATTCCCCTTAGAATTAATTTTTAATACCTTAACTGCCAGAAAGTAATGTTACTCCGACGAAGTTCCAAACAAAAAGAATCCCCTTCTACTAAGCCCTTGCCTATTTATAACCAATAGCTCGAGACATTCGACAGCTTTGACAGCTTTGACAGCTTCAACAGCTTCGACAGCTTCGACAGCTTCAACAGCTTCGACAGCTTCGGGACACTCGGGACACTCCCGACACGTCACGTGACCTAGCCCCCGCCCTCTAAGCGTGGTATATGGGATTTTGATTCTTATTTAGTCTAAATAAAGCTCAACTCCTCTGTTGTCAATTTGTGAATATCAACTTGCTATTTTTAAATAGTGGTAATATGTTTAGTTATAAGAATGGTTTTACTTGCTTCCGCAAACATTCACACTGTTACTCTTATTTTGCATTTGTATTGCCTATATCTACTAAATGATAATTTTAGTATTAGCTTGATGACGTATGATGCTAATATGTGTTAAATTCGATGATGATAATGATGATATGAGTATCACGATGATGATATATGATTATTTGATGGCGGGCACATGACGTGAACATGTGAATCGCTACAACATGGCTTGCAAAGAAATGCTATTACTGTATCAATGATTTCTTTAATGATGATTGCTAACTTCTTATTATTAATCATGAATATTATGTTAACCGTGACAATTCGAGACTCTGCACTCTGACATCTAATTTAGAAAAGTAGTATAGCTTATTGTAATTGTTTAAGATAGAAGATAGTAAATTATGTATATGCCACCATGTATGTACGCCTGTAAAGGTAGGGTCTGGTGATTCTGTGTTATGTAACTCAACCTGCAAATGTAACCCATCTCCCACATACATCGAATAAATCATTCAATCATTCAAATCATTCATTCATTCATTCATTCATTCATTCATTGAAAAGGAAACGAAACGGTTCGAGAAAAGATAGGCAGTAGTGCCACGCTTCTTTTTCTTTCGTCTTGGCGTAGTGGTAGTAGGTAATGACTCTGTGAGCTGTACACCTCACGACTTTGTTTCAAAATTGTTGTAAGTAATTTGTAATTTTCTACGATTTTAACCCCCATTTCTCCGCCATTTGTGTGTGTCGCCAATGTTATATACTTATCGAAGCTTCTCAAACAATTCAACCGGTAGAGATATAATCCTTGGCCATTCCACAGGAACACTAAATTTTTTCGAGATAAAAAGAGATATTTGTGAATCCCGCACCACTTTACCGAATTTTATCAAAATTGGACTAGCCGTCTGAGCGTGAATATTAGTGTGATAATGATCATATAATTAGTTTTATATGTTTTACCTTTTCCTGCAATGTGGTTTGATGATTTTGGTTTCATAATATTCAAATCAGTCCAGCGACACTTCATACAAAACTGAATTATGAAAGCCTTTAGTGCCAACATTGAAATATAAAAATTCTAATTCTAATTCTAATTTTAAAATATGGCTTCCATCAGGTTAATGATGATTTCGCCAATTTCAAGTTTGCTCGTAGAGCATGCCGTTGTTCGGTGAGGTTTTGCTTTTTGTAAAGTGATAGCGATTTACAAAAAACCACGCGGACTATCGGGCCTTGACCCAGGAAGGGCTATGAACGCTTCAAGTTGAATTCTTCATTAGCTATTCACTCATACGTTAGATCACTGCACAATACGCTATCAATACTACACATTGAACAACAAAAATGAGTAAATAATGAACAACGCAACTTAAACGCATGCGGCCATCTTAAGTCACAAACCGGAAGTCGAAATATAAAAATAATTCTACTAAATTAAAACGACTACCGATTCCTTCGCGTAACAAGTGTCATAACGTCTATTTGATTAAGACTATAGGGCAATAACCAATGTCATACAACCCTCAATTTGACGCAAGTTATAAAAATCTATGGTGTAATCAAAATTTCTTGTTGTTTGGTTTGTTTTTACAAAGCTATTATAATGTTATATTAGTGTGTCAGTGTTTTATAAGCATAATGCCAGGGAAATATACAAGTTTGTGTTGTGGCCATGGGAGTGTCAGAAAAAAAGATTCTCGCATATTTTAGCAAGATTTCCGCTTGACCCGAACAGGTAAAACTTGGTGTATTTCAGTACCAATTTACTTTATATATATTGTATTTGTAAGCTGTTCTACTCAGATTGTAGTAATTTATCAGGTAAATACGTAAAATAATGTATTTTCTCAAAAATCTAATCATACTTTAAGCGAACAATACCTAACATAGTGATGTGAACAATTTATCGATTAAACTTTGTTGTTTTATTTTTAGGTGCCGTTTATGCGTGAAGTTAACAGGCAATGAGGACTTGGAGTATTTACCGATTAAAAAGTTAAATGAAAATGTGAAAATCTCATAAAGCGTTTCTTTTACAGATATTGGGTCAACCGACTTTATGTTTACTTATATAATGTTGCTTGAAAACAAAAGCCAATGATAAACTGTACATATAGGTTACGTCAAATAAATAAACAATTTATAAGGCGTATAATTATTTTTGTAAAACCAGCCCTAAAATTGACCAAAGTTATTCAGGAAGCGACCAGCATATTTATTTATCAAAGTGACTTGTATTTTAATCAATTAATGATGTTGGTCGTTTCTTGCATTACTTACAAAAAAACTCTGCTTTCAAACCTACGCAACTACAAATATCGAATATTTATCGATATCGATAGAAAAGTATGATTCGTATTTGTCAAGCCCTAACAACAGTGGTACCAACATACTGGTAGTAAAATTGGCTTTTACTGTGTTGGTACTACTGTTTTAAGTTGCTAGGTTGGTACAAAAGGCTTTCATAATTCCGATTAGCGTCTTGTATGAAAGTGCCGACTTAAAACGTAGTGATTATATGCTCTTTGATTCAAATATTGACTTTTCAATTGACGGGAATATATTTCGCGATAAATTTCGAAAAAAGTTATATCACACAGAAAACCGACTGGCAGTGGAGAAATTAAAATTCATTAAAAAAGTTTCAACGGTTTTGGTCAGAACCCTTTTTGCAGCGCACAATGAAAGGTAGCAAACGGGCGAAGTTTAAATAGCCTGGATTTTCCTAAAGCAAATGTATGTGTTTTCAGTAATGCAGTGATTTCCTTGAAATTTTTGGTATTTAGTTTTGAATCAGAAATAATTGAATAATCCTTTGCGTAATAACGTCAAGTTAACTTAAATAAATTAGATTTTTGCCAATACTAGTATTAATATTATTTTAATATTCGTTGTATATTTCCGTTTTGTTTTGGAAGTTGCATTGTATATTATTATAGTATATTTATCCCCAATTAACACAAATAGTTTATTAAAACACAATACTAAAGAAGATAATACATAGAAACTGTAACGATTTAGCGTTACAAATAATTAATTAAGCCTTAATAACTACTTATAAAACTAAATCTACAATAGTATTTACTACAAACACTAACCTTAATTAAAAACTTAAATCTTATCGTTCACTGATATATGATATACTGATTATAAACTATTTGCATCTGTAATAAATTAAACCTCTTTATTCAGCACTGGCTGAATAACTATGTACTGGCCGAAAAAGAACACGCGAAAAGAAAACAATAGACGATCGTGAAAAAAAGAACACGGCATGCGCTGGCATTGCAATGTTCGATGAAAAATTATTAACTATTGAGAAATTAAATTGTATTTCTTGAATACATCTATAAATATCGTGTAAATAAATTGCTACCGATGTGTAATTAATTCTTTTATGTACAGTTTTCCTATTATGTCTGTACATGTGTAAATAAGTTGCTGTGTTTTCCCCAATACGGGTGAGTGTTGCGAGAATTATATTTCACGTAGGTTATTTAATGTTAAATATACTATATAACTAAATGAAATGGTAACAATTTCTTACTTATATTACCTTTTTTATATCTGTAAAAAATATATTTTGATCTCGATTTGGTCTACTTTAAATATGAACTATTTTCTAAATGTATTTCTTTGCTTTAATGTTATTGTGCTTGTGACTGCCACATCATTGATGACTAATAAATGCTTAGGAGTTCACTTGACTAGCCTACGAAACTCGCGTAGCCATCAAGATGTTGCAGTCACATGCCGAACTTCAACTAAATAGTATGGGATTTCCAGGGAGCAACCCTAGGGCCACCGAACCTACCCCGGGGCCGGAAAATCTAACCTACAGCCGCGATCCCGGCTTCTGATCCTGACGCTACCAAGACTAAGCCTGGGGTTTGCCCAGGACTACATGAAGATCATCAGACTGGAGCTAGTCTGTCCTACCCAGACTACCAGGACGGCTAGAGCTAACCTAGCTCGAACCTGGCCTGCTGCGACGAAGACGACGTGTGCAGGGAAGTGGCTCCTAACAAGGACTTGTCTCCTCTAAAGTGTACTCAGCTCGGATTAACAATCTAAATTACCCACGACCTAGCCGGATCTACCTATTTTTACTTTACTTTTATTAAACATTTTTACAGTTCAATCTGAATTTCATTAATTCCTTACTAACTAACAGAACTAACCTATCTATAACGTCTACACTAATTAATCCGTTATAGTGGCGCCCAATTTAAACTAGAATATATGTATATATATATATATATATATATATAATGATCCCATCTATGTAATTGTTGATCCAGTATGAAGCTCGAATAAATGTTGATCCACCTTTTCGATGCGTACAATCAAATCCTGTTAAATCCACAAGATATACTTTGATCCGAAATTAACAGGTACCTGACGACGCTGGATCTGCACTCACTTGTATTCAACATACTCGCCGCCGGTATACCAAGTTTTTGTTGATCATCTAACGGCCAAAAAAAATATACCAATACGTTATTATCAGATCCGCTATATATTTACTTATACGCCACATAGGCATAGTCAATGTTGATCCGGCGATAGTGGAGCCACAAATGACAAGTAAATCAGACAGCACGAAGCGGCAACGTCGCTTTTTTTTTTTTAAATGATCCTTTGCAGATGGGCCTGCGTAACTGCACGTCTGAAATTGTCTCAGCCACTGAGCAGCAAAGACTAGCGAGAGGAGAGAGGATGCCAGCCATCAGAAAGATGAGCTGGACTTTTGGTTAGCTCTCATGGGATAACTGTAGCGTTTATTGAGAAGTGGAAGCAGCCCGCTGCGAGGCTGGAAGTCTTAATAGGGGATTGAACCGGCTCCGGCCGAAGCGAGCGTCTCTGTCTGTCTGTCTGTGAATGTCGTGAGTAGGGTTTGCAATATCCGTCCCAGTTTTAGTATCCGGATAATTTGAATAGTTCATTTTCAATATCCGGATATCCGGATATTTCGGATAATTTGAATATATGAGGAAAAAAAACTAAAAACCAATTTCAAGTCTTGTAATCGAAAATATAAAATCGAATTTAACTTGTAACCCTTAAATTAAAATAACTCCGGCGTCATCATACCACACATGATACATAAAATACGCTCACAAATAAAATAATTATATAATTAACGAGATTTAAATATAAGATCAAACTAAAATTCTCTTAAGGTTCGATTCATCTATCTAGTTTTAGTACTAACAGTAAACATAGAAAGTTGGTTGATTAGTGACTAAAAAAATCAATATTTTACGCATGAGAAACCTAAACACACAATAGGAACTTTGATACTTGTAATAATTTAATCAACAACAACGTTGTTGCATGTGTGCTGGTACCGCTGGTGCTGCTGCTGGTACTGTTGGTGCTGGCCATTTGAGACGTCGATGCGGTTGTTGGTGTGTTTGATGAGGATATCGATACATTTTCTGAGCGTTTCTTTAGGTTTATTGAATGAAGTTTGAAATGGTTATGAAGTGGAAATGTTGAACCTGAGTTTTTCAAAATTTTGTTACATATTTTGAAATTCACCCTTTTTCCATCTGTGGCTTTTAAAAAATATTTCCATACGGAGTTTGTTTCTTCATTTGCAGTTTTATTCGGTAAACTCACTACTCATTTTAAATCATCTTTTTCTCAACTCAACTTTCAAAGTTGATCTGCCAAAGAGCTTACAAAATGTAAGTATACCTATTTCATATTTTTTTTGTGTTGTGGATAGGTTCAATACGATAAGATTATACAAATACAATGTGTTAATAAAACTGAATATATTGCTTGCAACAAAGAATTGTAATTATTGTAAATTTGTAATTAACGTTTTCGGGAAAAATACTTTCATTATGTGATTCATTCAATATGCTACTGTTAGTAAATAATTTAGTATCACAAAATTATACTAGTACCTATCAAATTTTCAAGTTGCACGTAACGTATCCGCTTGCTATGGTATGGTATTGGACTAAAATACAAAGTTCGATTTACTTACGTTATCCGGGTGAGTTGTAGAAGCCTACCGAAATGAACACGCTTTTTGGTAAACACCACTATTTCACTTTACGCACGGCACGACACAGTCAATAAAAACAATAACAACTATCTCCCAGAACTGCTAAGTACCGATTGATTGACTGTCAAGTGATTACCAGTGCCCTATACAGTAATAAATATTATTCAGTAGGTAAAAAAAACCTTGTTCCCAATCCCAACCCCGACCACAACCTAACAAACCATTTCATTCGGTTGAGCCGTAAAAGGGTAAAAAGAGAATAGAATAGAATAGAATTAGAATAGAATAGAATTCATTTATTTGTAAAGGTTAGAGAAAATATATCAAGTTATTATGCTTTATTTTTTCTATAAAACGTAGTGACACTAACTGTTGGCTAACATAAGTATCTGTATTTTAAAATATTCCTAATATTTTTATAACAGTGATAGTAATAATATTCTAGTTTTTAGTAGTACCTAAAATATCCGGATATTCGAATAAATCGTGTTGCATTATTCGGATAATATTTATGGCGGATATCCGGATAATTTGAATATTCGGATATCCGGATTGCAAACCCTAGTCGTGAGTGACACGAGGGCGTGTGAACGAGTGCAGATCGATGTTACGGATGAACCATGGAGCTCCTACTGCTCTCCTTAAATATTTGTTTTGAAGGGTTTGGAATGCCCTAAGCCTACTCGGGGAAGAGTGGGCAAAAACTGAACTTGCATACGAGAAGACCGGCCTAATGCAGGTTTTATACAACGTTAGCTTATTGTGTATTGACATTTTGCTTCTGGAGTTGGTCAAGCAGTGGAGGCGGCCAGCAATAAAAGCCCTATCCTTTACAGTCTTAATATGTTTATACAGTCTTAATATGTTTGTACAGTCTTAATATGTTTATTACAGTCTTAATATGTTTATTACAGTCTTAATATGTTTATTACAGTCTTAATATGTTTGCAACGTCGCGTCGCGTCGCCCGCGCAGGCGATAGCGGGTGTAGCGCGGAGCGCGGGGCAGGGGTTCATTTGAAATACCGCCTCTGTACCGCCAGTCGCCACCGCCAGTCCGCCACCGCTAGTAGTCGGCTGTCGGCTCGGCTCGTCACTTCTTCGTCAGTTGCGTTGCGCGCGAAATGTGCTTTTTATTGGTGTGTTCGTGTCGGTGTTTAAGTGTAAATCGTGTACCATGGCAGATGGATTGGAAAATGGTAAGTGTTTTTTTTTCTATTTTGTATATTTAGTTACCCCAAACGGCCCGAACATAGAACAGGTACCTGTTCGTAGTAAGTTTAAGGTTTTTTGACTTGAGTAAGACATTAAATTGGCTCGGTAGCAGTAGCACAGTACGTTCAGAAGAACACACTTCTCGATGCTAAAGTGTCGAAGTATTGTCCAACCTTGTTTGTGGCGGAATTTAACTACCTTAACTTTACTCTAACTGATAATTTATACGTTCTAAGGTAATAACTGTATTGAATACATGCAAAAAACAAAGAAAACTGACAATCAATTATTTTTTTCTTATTCTACTTGAAATTTGAATGTTGGCGCGCTGACTGCCGGCGTCGACAACCGGCGCCGGCGCGCCCGCTGTGGGCTTCGTGTACGAGTTGCGAGCCACGTACCGTATGTCAGATGTTGGGGCATATATACGGGCTTTTACACTAGCACGCAGTACTTACGGCTATTTCGACAATATTTTTCTATAACCACGGTTGAAATACTAGATATAAAGTACGAATATCCTAAACACAATTTTCTAGATTGATAATATGTTACAATAAAATTGTTAGGTTTTTAATCTTAAAGCACGTAAAAAGCATAGATTCGGTATTTTAGGCTAAAAATAAAGGATACGGTGCTATAGGTTTTGATGAGCCGTATCTTTTTTGAAAAAGATATCTAATTAAAGGGCAGTAAAATGTGTTATACGTGTTTTTATCTTAGATCTCGTTTAAAAAAGGCGACTGTTCGTTTTTTTAGGCTAGTATCGGTAAATTATCGCCTTTTAAGCTAGTTATATTGGCAAGTTAAGGACATATGCGTTCTTTTACCTTAGAGCCTTATCACACTTGCGATTTGCGAGCGTATTTTGTATGAAGGCGATCGCGCAGCGTCTTCGCCGCGTCGCTTATTTGTATAGAAAAGTAACTTGAAAACGAAGCCTCCTATCGAAAAACTGATAAAATAGGTCGACGCAGCTTTTTTTTCTCATTATGGTGGTAGTAATAACTCAATTTCGGCAAAATGTCAAAAGGTCGCCTTTTACCGTAGGACGGCAGTATTAGTGTGATAGTGTGTTGTGTAATTCCCCCTTACCTTATTTTCCTACAAATAAGAAATGTGGTAACACCACGTGCTAAAAATAGAATCAACATTTATGTAGTTAAGTACATAATATTTTTTTTTTTTTTCAGAAAGTATTGCAAACAACTTGCCTCACTTGGATTTTATTTCTGACGAATTATTGAACTCGATGAATGTAAGTACCTTCCTGTGGCGTGAGATCCATAGACGCCGATTTCTAACGGGCTGCTAGACCATTTTAGCATTATGCTCTATTGCTCTTAAAGAAGAAGTAAGCCAATTCATCAGCTCCGGCTTTCCCAGGGGTTTGCCACTGGTGCACTTTTTTTAGGGTTCCGTACTCATAGAGTGCGAACGGTATCATAATATTATTAAGCTGTTAGTGCATCTGTACGTCCTTCTGTCTGTCTTTCAAGAGGATGGTATCTCATGAACCGTATATAAAAGAAATAGACAGTTGTATTTTTTGACCGAGCGAGCGAAGCGTCTCCGTTTCAGCTTGGTCCAAAATCTTTCGCATGTATGGATTAAATTTTGTGAGTAGGTTTGATAATCTATACTATTATAAAATTCTAGATTTGTATTGAAATTCAGTTTTCAATGGAGAGGGGTCATGATTTCAGGAATAATCTTAATAGCGTGATGCAGCATCGTCATTTGTTTTGTATGGGGGTGCGCGCCGCCATGCTAGCTTGGGCCATCTGTTGTCATATTTTCCCTTGTCATCTCATCACGCCGAAACGGCTTGACTATTTGACCAATTTTGGTACAGTCTGACCGATCTCTAAGATCAAATGAAATCACTTTGGCACAAGGTACCAACGACCGTATCCGTGTACATTTAAGATCGTTTTTCACTTGTCCCAATTTGACATCATTTGATCTTAGAATTCCGGATAGATAAGACTATACAGGGATAGCTGAATGTCTACAGATAGTTATAGGATTTATTTTACGTTTATCGTACCTAAGTTGTCGCGGGCAGATTCTACTTAATTATATACCTAGTTTTTAGGGTTCCGTACCCAAAGGGTAAAAACGGGACCCTATTACTGAGACTTCGCTGTCCGTCCGTCCGTCCGTCCGTCTGTCACCAGGCTGTATCTCAAGGACGGTGATAGCTAGACAGTTGAAATTTTCACAGATGATTTATTTCTATTGCCGCTATAACAACAGATACTAAAAATAAAATAAAATAAATATTTAAGGGGGGCTCCCATACAAAAAACGGGTTGGTTGCGTTAACTTTGCACCTAATTTGTATGGGGCGCTATACATACCAGGTGCAAACTTAACTTAACAACTTAAGGATGAAAAGTGTTTGTACGGAACCCTCGGTGCGCAAGTCCGACTCGCACTTGACCGTTTTTTTTTTTGTTATGTCACTTCTATGAAGAGGGACATGATTTCAGGAAAAATCTTAATAGCGTAATGCAGGATCGTCTTTTGTTTTGTATGGGCGCGCGGCGCCATGCTAGCCTGGCGCCATGCTAGCCTGGCGCCATCTGTTTTCATAATTTCCTTTGTCCTTTCATCACGCCGAAATGGGTGGACAAAATAAATGTTAACCAATTTTGGTACAGGGATACCTGTACGTCTAGCATAACTTTGATACGCGACTCTTTGTCGCGCGAGAAATACTACCTGTCACTTTCCTTTCGATACCGTGTGAGCAAGACAGGAAATCCTGACTCGCGCGACAAGCGAAGTCGCTGCAAGATATGCTAGCCCTGCTGGACGTCTAAAAGATTTAGGTTATAGGATACTGTTTACCCACACTACGGTATAAGAGTTTTACATGGACAAGGTCGCAACTATTATAAAATTGTCGCGAATGTGTATTGAAAATTAGCTTTCTACAGAGGGTCATAATTTCAGGATAAATCTTAATAGCGCGATGCAGGATCGTCTTTTCTTTTTTATGGGCGCACGGCGCCGTGCCGGCCTGGCGCCCTCTGTCGGTCATAATTTCTAAAGTCCTCTCATCACGCCGAAACAGCTGGACGGATTCGAACCCATCTTAGTACAGGGATAGCTGGAAATCCAAAGATGGTTATAGGATACTTTTTAATCGTTTTTTTTTTTATCGACTATCATTATTTATATATTTTTATTTTTTTGCAGACTTGTGAAAAACAGTACCCGGGCGAAAAAGAAGATGATGCCCAACAACTATTAAGCACATTAAAATGCACGAGTGATTCAGGAGCAACTCTTGATATAACTGGGATATCCATATCTGGTCTAACAGAAAATTTTGATTCCTTATTTACATCCACCGAAACTCAAAATGAAAAGGTATCTTATTGCTATATTTTACTTTTGAATCATCTCGGCATCTATGAAGCAAGCGAAGCGAGTTTGGTCTTCGATCGTTTCAAAGATTTGTAATGGCTCGCGCCGCCATGCCAAGCCAGCCTGGCGCCATCTGCTTTCATAATTTCCCTTGTCCGATCTCTAAGATCAAAATGAAGTCACTTTGGCACAAGTTACAAACGACCGTATGTGTGTACATTTAAGGTAGTTTTTCACTTGTCCTCACAAAAAATCTTAATAGCGTGATGAAGGTCGTTTTGTATGGGCGCGCGGCGCCATGCCGGCCTGACGCCATCTGGGTCATAATTTCTTTGTCCTCTCATCACTCCGAAACAGCTGGACGGATTCGAACCCATTTTAGTACAGGGATAGCTGGACATCCAAAGATGGTTATAGAATACTTTTTTCCTCGACTACGGTAAAAAAAAGTTTTTACGCGTACGAGGTCGCGGGCACGTTCTAGTTATAAAATAAGAATATACACACTTTGCAACAAACGGTTTAACACAGCACTGAAAGAAAATTATTAACTTAAAAAAAAAACTCGACTGCTTAAAAATAATGAAAGGAAAACAAGTATAACAATGCCTAATAAAATTCCGTCGTCAACGTCATCATTTTACAAGTAAATTCACAAAAGATCGAGTGTTTTTAACAGAGTTCAAAAAAGGAGGTTCTCGGTTTGACCTGTAAGTAAGTAAGTAACATGTATTATGTATGCTTGTCCGTGATTATCTCACGTTTGGCTGCCGCTTAACCGATTTTGATGCGGTTTTCAGAAAAGTATTTGATACACTTAGGAGAAGTTTTTTAGTATTTTAACCGACTTCAAAAAATTAGTGTTGCCAGTTTGACCCGTATGTATGTATTGTCCGCGATTATAAAGTGTTCCATGAACAACTTTATAATCTTGCACAATCTAATCTTGAACAACCTTTTAAATTGCGTCTGATAGTCATTATCTTCCTATGCTGAGCTGATGATGGAAGGTGTACCTTACGGTTAGGAGTTAGGGGATAATTAAAACGACATGCATGCAAACAAGACCTCCCTGATCACCCTGCTATATGCATTTTATTTAAATCACTAAAAGAAAAAAAAGAAATAAAGAACCGACTTCAAATAATACTGAAACGCTACGCTACTGACTACTATAAACAAAGCACCGTATAATTAGTGGTTAGTATTTTACGGTGCTGCATGCGGAGACAAACGTAGTTTCTAGGTAGATCTTTCTGTACTAGTAGGTAACAAGTTTGTTGGTCTGTGCCTGAAGTACCTTAAATTGTTTAGTTTATGCATTACTTAGGTACTCAGTCGAATTTTACACAGGTAAAGGTATTGTGATACTTGTTTTTCCCGTTTTAGTTCATTATTTAAAAGCAGTCGTGTTTTTGTTTTTAACCGACTTTAAAAAAAGGAGGTTCTCAGTTTGACCGTATGTTTTTTTATGTCTGTCGCGATTGCCTCGGTTTTGGTTGGTATACAAAGAATGGAAGTAACTCATGCAACTGCTTAGGAAAAGTACATAATTTAGTGACATACGCACCGCACCATCTGAACCGCATCCGCAGTTGAGCTGATGATACAAACCATGGGAGGCTACTAAAACTACTCAATTATATTTCAATCACTAAAAAGCAAAATCATTTTTTTTTATAAAAAACGAACCGCCTTCATTATAAAGTGAAAAGCCAAAAATTATGCGATCTTAAGTATACTATGGGCTCCACAAATGCCTGTGTTAATTCTGCAGCTCATTGTACATGGATGCATTATTATTTAGACTCTTTGAAGTGGTCTTTTACCCATAGATATTGCTATGGTACAAAAACACTAACCCTCCCCTTTTTATGTTACTACCAAAATTCTGACAAATTCAACGACATACCTCATATGTAAAAAGCCGTCCAGGCGTTAGGACTGAAGACAAAGAAATTTGCCAAGTCGCACTATACTTCTAATTTCTACACTCAACTTTGCACTTTTTAATTTTTAGGGTTCCGTACCCAAAGGGTAAAAACGGGACCCTATTACTGAGACTTCGCTGTCCGTCCGTCCGTCCGTCTGTCACCAGGCTGTATCTCAAGGACGGTGATAGCTAGACAGTTGAAATTTTCACAGATGATTTATTTCTATTGCCGCTATAACAACAAATACTAAAAATAAAATAAAATAAATATTTAAGGGGGGCTCCCATACAACAAACGGGTTGGTTGCGTTAACTTTGGACCTAATTTGTATGGGGCGCTATACATACCAGGTGCAAACTTAACTTAACAACTTATGGATGAAAAGTGTTTGTACGGAACCCTCGGCGCGCAAGTCCGACTCGCACTTGACCGTTTTTTTTGTTATGTCACTTCTATGAAGAGGGACATGATTTCAGGAAAAATCTTAATAGCGTAATGCAGGATCGTCTTTTGTTTTGTATGGGCGCGCGGCGCCATGCTAGCCTGGCGCCATGCTAGCCTGGCGCCATCTGTTTTCATAATTTCCTTTGTCCTTTCATCACGCCGAAATGGGTGGACAAAATAAATGTTAACCAATTTTGGTACAGGGATACCTGTACGTCTAGCATAACTTTGATACGCGACTCTTTGTCGCGCGAGAAATACTACCTGTCACTTTCCTTTCGATACCGTGTGAGCAAGACAGGAAATCCTGACTCGCGCGACAAGCGAAGTCGCTGCAAGATATGCTAGCCCTGCTGGACGTCTAAAAGATTTAGGTTATAGGATACTGTTTACCCACACTACGGTATAAGAGTTTTACATGGACAAGGTCGCAACTATTATAAAATTGTCGCGAATGTGTATTGAAAATTAGCTTTCTACAGAGGGTCATACTTTCAGGATAAATCTTAATAGCGCGATGCAGGATCGTCTTTTCTTTTTTATGGGCGCACGGCGCCGTGCCGGCCTGGCGCCCTCTGTCGGTCATAATTTCTAAAGTCCTCTCATCACGCCGAAACAGCTGGACGGATTCGAACCCATCTTAGTACAGGGATAGCTGGAAATCCAAAGATGGTTATAGGATACTTTTTAATCGTTTTTTTTTTTATCGACTATCATTATTTATATATTTTTATTTTTTTGCAGACTTGTGAAAAACAGTACCCGGGCGAAAAAGAAGATGATGCCCAACAACTATTAAGCACATTAAAATGCACGAGTGATTCAGGAGCAACTCTTGATATAACTGGGATATCCATATCTGGTCTAACAGAAAATTTTGATTCCTTATTTACATCCACCGAAACTCAAAATGAAAAGGTATCTTATTGCTATATTTTACTTTTGAATCATCTCGGCATCTATGAAGCAAGCGAAGCGAGTTTGGTCTTCGATCGTTTCAAAGATTTGTAATGGCTCGCGCCGCCATGCCAAGCCAGCCTGGCGCCATCTGCTTTCATAATTTCCCTTGTCCGATCTCTAAGATCAAAATGAAGTCACTTTGGCACAAGTTACAAACGACCGTCACAAAAAATCTTAATAGCGTGATGCAGGTCGTTTTGTATGGGCGCGCGGCGCCATGCCGGCCTGACGCCATCTGGGTCATAATTTCTTTGTCCTCTCATCACTCCGAAACAGCTGGACGGATTCGAACCCATTTTAGTACAGGGATAGCTGGACATCCAAAGATGGTTATAGAATACTTTTTTCCTCGACTACGGTAAAAAAAAGTTTTTACGCGTACGAGGTCGCGGGCACGTTCTAGTTATAAAATAAGAATATACACACTTTGCAACAAACGGTTTAACACAGCACTGAAAGAAAATTATTAACTTAAAAAAAAAACTCGACTGCTTAAAAATAATGAAAGGAAAACAAGTATCACAATGCCTAATAAAATTCCGTCGTCAACGTCATCATTTTACAAGTAAATTCACAAAAGATCGAGTGTTTTTAACAGAGTTCAAAAAAGGAGGTTCTCGGTTTGACCTGTAAGTAAGTAAGTATGTATTATGTATGCTTGTCCGTGATTATCTCACGTTTGGCTGCCGCTTAACCGATTTTGATGCGGTTTTCAGAAAAGTATTTGATACACTTAGGAGAAGTTTTTTAGTATTTTAACCGACTTCAAAAAATTAGTGTTGCCAGTTTGACCCGTATGTATGTATTGTCCGCGATTATAAAGTGTTCCATGAACAACTTTATAATCTTGCACAATCTAATCTTGAACAACCTTTTAAATTGCGTCTGATAGTCATTATCTTCCTATGCTGAGCTGATGATGGAAGGTGTACCTTACGGTTAGGAGTTAGGGGATAATTAAAACGACATGCATGCAAACAAGACCTCCCTGATCACCCTGCTATATGCATTTTATTTAAATCACTAAAAGAAAAAAAAACTAGTGCCTACGCCACATCTTGGGATTTAGGTAGCCGACCCCGATTGAGAATTCATTCTCAAAAAATGGGACAAAGGCTAGGAGGATGATGACTAAAAGAAAAAAAAAGAAATAAAGAACCGACTTCAAAAAATACTGAAACGCTACGCTACTGACTACTATAAACAAAGCACCGTATAATTAGTGGTTAGTATTTTACGGTGCTGCATGCGGAGACAAACGTAGTTTCTAGGTAGATCTTTCTGTACTAGTAGGTAACAAGTTTGTTTGTCTGTGCCTGAAGTACTAAGGTACTTAGTAAAACTACTCAATTATATTTCAATCACTAAAAAGCAAAATCATTTTTTTTATAAAAAAGGAACCGCCTTTATTATAAACTGAAAAGCCAAAAATTATGCGATCTTAAGTATACCTACTATGGGCTCCACAAATGCCTGTGTTAATTCTGCAGCTCATTGTACATGGATGCATTATTATTTAGACTCTTTGAAGTGGTCTTTTACCCATAGATATTGCTATGGTACAAAAACACTAACCCTCCCCTTTTTATGTTACTACCAAAATTCTGACAAATTCAACGACATACCTCATATGTAAAAAGCCGTCCAGGCGTTAGGACTGAAGACAAAGAAATTTGCCAAGTCGCACTATACTTCTAATTTCTACACTCAACTTTGCACTTTTTAATTTTTAGGGTTCCGTACCCAAAGGGTAAAAACGGGACCCTATTACTGAGACTTCGCTGTCCGTCCGTCCGTCCGTCTGTCACCAGGCTGTATCTCAAGGACGGTGATAGCTAGACAGTTGAAATTTTCACAGATGATTTATTTCTATTGCCGCTATAACAACAAATACTAAAAATAAAATAAAATAAATATTTAAGGGGGGCTCCCATACAAAAAACGGGTTGGTTGCGTTAACTTTGCACCTAATTTGTATGGGGCGCTATACATACCAGGTGCAAACTTAACAACAACTTAAGGATGAAAAGTTTTTGTACGGAACCCTCGGTGCGCGAGTCCGACTCGCACTTGACCGGTTTTTATTACTTTTTACTCGACTGTACTGTCGTAGATAAAGTATTGAATGCAACGTTGTATAAATAAGTCAAAAAATGCTTGTGGCATGGTTCGTTACGCTCACGTCGTAACCCATGCCACTCGCCTTTTTTGATCCCTCTTATACAACTATTGCATAATATCCTATTATAACCTCTCAGGCAATGGGCGGCTGGAATCGTACTCACCGTTCTGAATTAACTATTTGAATATTTTATTACAGACTATGGAAGTTAAAAACTCTTCGGAAGATTATGATTGTGACAGTAAGGACTTTTCACCAAGCGATGGATCGGACTTTGACCCAAAAACCGCCTATGAAAGTGACGACAGCTGTGAACAGGTAATGATCGCATAATGTATACACGATCTGGGGCTTTACGAATTATAGCCCTTGGTTTGTCTAAAGTTTTAACCTCCTGACTTCCCGCGCCCTACACATAGTACATAAACTACAATGAATAGTTAACTGTCAACTATTTGTCTTTGCGGTCAAGGTCGCAACTATTATAAAATTGTCGCGAATGTGTATTAAAAATTAGCTTTCTACAGAGAGGGTCATAATTTCAGGATAAATCTTAATAGCGCGATGCAGGATCGTCTTTTCTTTTTTATGGGCGCACGGCGCCGTGCCGGCCTGGCGCCCTCTGTCGGTCATAATTTCTAAAGTCCTCTCATCACGCCGAAACAGCTGGACGGATTCGAACCCATCTTAGTACAGGGATAGCTGGAAATCCAAAGATGGTTATAGGATACTTTTTAATCGGATTTTTTTTATCGACTATCATTATTTGTATATTTTTATTTTTTTGCAGACTTGTGAAAAACAGTACCCGGGGGAAAAAGAAGATGATGTCCACGAGTGATTCAGGAGCAACTCTTGATATAACTGGGATATCCATATCTGGTCTAACAGAAAATTTTGATTCCTTATTTACATCCACCGAAACTCAAAATGAAAAGGTATCTTATTGCTATATTTTACTTTTGAATCATCTCGGCATCTATGAAGCAAGCGAAGCGAGTGTGGTCTTCGATCGTTTCAAAGATTTGTAATGGCTCGCGCCGCCATGCCAAGCCAGCCTGGCGCCATCTGCTTTCATAATTTCCCTTGTCCGATCTCTTAGATCAAAATGAAGTCACTTTGGCACAAGTTACAAACGACCGTCACAAAAAATCTTAATAGCGTGATGCAGGTCGTTTTGTATGGGCGCGCGGCGCCATGCCGGCCTGACGCCATCTGGGTCATAATTTCTTTGTCCTCTCATCACTCCGAAACAGCTGGACGGATTCGAACCCATTTTAGTACAGGGATAGCTGGACATCCAAAGATGGTTATAGAATACTTTTTTCCTCGACTACGGTAAAAAAAAGTTTTTACGCGTACGAGGCCGCGGGCACGTTCTAGTTATAAAATAAGAATATACACACTTTGCAACAAACGGTTTAACACAGCACTGAAAGAAAGTTTTTTACTCAATTTTTATTTTCAAGTTTTTAGTTTTTAATTTTGTTACATAAAACGTTTGCAGATGATTTCCAGTTCTGCATTGCAGGGTACGCTCACGTTGGTTATTTAACCGTACTTTGCGTTGCTCAGGTGTTTCGGACGCTACGAGCTCTTTTTCTCTCTCACGCTGCCCTGTTATCCTGGCCTCATATTGCTCTGGTGTTTCGGGCGCTACCAGATCTCTTTGTCTCTCACGTTGGCCTAACAACCTGGCCTCATATTACTCAGGTGTCTCTGACGCTAACCGTTTACTCCCTTTGTGTAGTCGACTGTGAGGTTTAATTTCACTCTCTTTTGCACGTTTTGCTCTATACTTTTCTTTCGCTTTTTTACCCGACTACGGCAAATCCAAAGGGGAGGTTTATAAGTTTAGCAGTCTATGTATGTATGTATATTAAGCCTCTTTTTCGTTATGTTGCTGTTTCTGTTTTACTTTTGTTTGTTTTTGTTTTATTTTTATTTATCATTTTGTTTCACGAGTGATGGACATTAAAACGGTCAACCCCCCAGAGGTCCAATAGAGGGGAAAGGGGGAGGGGTTATACAACAAGTTGTGCCCAAGTTTTGAGGAGAAAATGCTTACGACATATAATTTATATTCACTCAAATGCCACACAGTTCTTGGCACGTTTAACCTTAACTTGGGTGGTGTACCGTTAACGACGTTTCATTTTTAGCCCCTGTAACGCCACATAGTCCTCGACACGATACACAATCTTGACTTGGGTGCAACCAAGATCCATGCTTGAATTCCGATTCTAAGTTGACGAAGTTCTTTGTATTGGAGTTGCCTAAATTTCATCATTCATAATATTACTGTTAAGTATTGACTGCTCTAACTCTACGAACCACTACGCAGCTTTCGACTTGCCCTTTCATTTGATATCCATCACTCATATTGAAACAATGATTAAATTTGGCATTTCCGGCGGCCATCTTAGATGTATATATGATGATTTTTGTCAAAGCAGTACAGTAGGTAAGTTTCAGTATTCTATTACTCAAGCCCTTCCATTTGATACCCATATTGAAGGGGTAGTGAAAAAAAATCACCTGCCATCTTGTTGACGGCCATATTGGATTTTCATTTATTTTTCATAGTGTAATCTATTCTACTAGTCGAGTCGAGACCTTTTATTTAATACCCATATTGAAATCTGGTATTTTCGGCGGCCATCTTTGATTTTAAATTTCTCAAAGCATATTACAGTATTCTATTACTCAAGCCCCTCCATTTGATACCCATATTGAAGCAGTAATGAAAAAAATAACACCCGCCATCTTGTTGGCGGCCATATTGGATTTTCATTTATTTTTATAGTGCACTCTATTCTACTAGTCAAGACCTTCTATTTGATTCCTAACCAATATTGAAGGGGTTATGTAAGGAAAAATTAACCTGCCATTTTGTTGGCGGCCATATTGGATTTTCATTTTATTTTCATAAAGAAGTCTATTCTACTTTAATCAAGTCCTTTTATTTGATATCCATATTGAAGAGGTTATGAAAAGAAAAATTAACCGTCCCTTTTATTGGCGGCCATATTGGATTTTCATTTTATTTTCATACAGAACTCTATTCTACTAATCAAGCCCTTTCATTTGATACCCATATTGAGGAAGTATTGGTAAAATATGTAATCCGCCATTTTGTAGCGGCGGCCATCTTAGATTTACAATGATACCGAATGTATTACAATGTATTGTCACCAAAACTAAAGATGCGTACAAAATTTCAGATCAATACGTCAACAGGAAGGGGGTCAAATTTCAATTACTAGATTTGACCCAAATAAATAAACAAACAGGGCAAGCTAAATAAAACCGTTTAAAAAAACTCGACTGCTTAAAAATAATGAAGGGAAAACAAGTATCACAATGCCTATTAAAATTCCGTCGTCAAAGTCATCATTTTACAAGTACTAAATTTACAAAAGATCGAGTGTTTTTAACAGAGTTCAAAAAAGGAGGTTCTCGGTTTGACCTGTAAGTAAGTAAGTAAGTATGTATGTTTGTATGTATCATGTATGCTTGTCCGTGATTATCTTACGTTTGGCTGCCGCTTAACCGATTTTGATGCGGTTTTCAGAAAAGTATTTGATAGGTACACTTAGGAAAAGTTTTTTAGTATTTTAACCGACTTCAAAAAATGAGTGTTGCCAGTTTGACCCGTATTGTATGTATTGTCCGCGATTATAAAGTGTTCCATGAACAACTTTATAATCTTGCACAATTTAATCTTGAACAACCTTTTAAATTGCGTCTGATAGTCATTATCTTCCTATGCTGAGCTGATGATGGAAGGTGTACCTTAACGGTTAGGAGTTAGGGGATAATTAAAACGATATGCATGCAAACAAGACCTCCCTGATCACCCTGCTATATGCATTTTATTTAAATGACTAAAAGAAAAAAAAGAAATAAAGAACCGACTTCAAAAAATACTGAAACGCTACGCTACTGACTACTATAAACAAAGCACCGTATAATTAGTGGTTAGTATTTTACGGTGCTGCATGCGGAGACAAACGTAGTTTCTAGGTAGATCTTTCTGTACTAGTAGGTAACAAGTTTGTTGGTCTGTGCCTGAAGTACTAAGGTACTTAGTAAAACTACTCAATTATATTTCAATCACTAAAAAGCAAAACCATTTTTTTTTATAAAAAAGGAACCGCCTTCATTATAAACTGAAAAGCCAAAAATTATGCGATCTTAAGTATACTATGGGCTCCACAAATGCCTGTGTTAATTCTGCAGCTCATTGTACATGGATGCATTATTATTTAGACTCTTTGAAGTGGTCTTTTACCCATAGATATTGCTATGGTACAAAAACACTAACCCTTCCCCTTTTTATGTTACTACCAAAATTCTGACAAATTCAACGACATACCTCATATGTAAAAAGCCGTCCAGGCGTTAGGACTGAAGACAAAGAAATTTGCCAAGTCGCACTATACTTCCAATTTCTACACTCAACTTTGCACTTTTTAATTTTTAGGGTTCCGTACCCAAAGGGTAAAAACGGGACCCTATTACTGAGACTTCGCTGTCCGTCCGTCCGTCCGTCTGTCACCAGGCTGTATCTCAAGGACGGTGATAGCTAGACAGTTGAAATTTTCACAGATGATTTATTTCTATTGCCGCTATAACAACAAATACTAAAAATAAAATAAATATTTAAGGGGGGCTCCCATACAACAAACGGGATTGGTTGCGTTATCTTTGCACCTCATTTGTATGGAGCGCTATACATACCAGGTGCAAACTTAACTTAACCACTTAAGGATGGAAAGTGTTTGTACGGAACCCTCGGCGCGCAAGTCCGACTCGCACTTGACCGTTTTTTTTTGTTATGTCACTTCTATGAAGAGGGACATGATTTCAGGAAAAATCTTAATAGCGTAATGCAGGATCGTCTTTTGTTTTGTATGGGCGCGCGGCGCCATGCTAGCCTGGCGCCATCTGTTTTCATAATTTCCTTTGTCCTTTCATCACGCCGAAATGGGTGGACTAAAT